>VYZQ01035078.1:0-51726 GCA_013400655.1 Mystacornis crossleyi | reverse complement strand
AAAACCTCCTAAAACTCCAACACTGGGTAACCCCTGACTAACTCCATAGGGGAACCATCCAGCTCCAGAGTCCATCTCATCTGATCCATCAAAAAGAGTTTGCAACCTGACTGATGCTGACTCTGCCCCCTCAGCAAGGCCTGGGTGTGATGGACGGAAACACGGCTTTCCACTGGGTGAGCTGAAAGGGCTGGGAGCAATGCCTGCTTGGATTACACCCCACAACAGCTCTGTGATTTGTACACAGTGACAAAATTGGACTGGCTTTGGATTTGCAGTTCTAGGTAGCTCGGCTTCTTCTGCATCACTTACTTCTGGGAATGGTCACAGAAGGTGAGTTTTGGATGAGAAGCTCATGTTTTTGAAAAGTTTTCACAATGGAAAATATGATTCATGGGTTCTGGATTTTATGACGAGATAAAAAGTTTGGAAACAGATCTGTTCAGCTCAAAATCTCTTCCTGGACTACAGTTTTTCTAAATAAAATCAGTCTATAAAATGTTAAACTTCAAGGCACCTTTTCAGCAGAACTCCCTCTGCCCCCTCCCCTCAAGGGCTCTCAGTGACATATCTGGGGATGGTTTTTTCTTTAAAGTAAAAAAAGACACAACCAGTTTCTGTGTTGCTTTTCCATGAAGATGGAAAACCAATGAGTTTTGCTTACTGGCTCTAAAGGCTATTCCCCCCAATTTCCACAAGTGACCAAGGTGTGTAGGTATCATTCCTTTCCCATATGCCCCATGGTGGATCCCAGCTTGAGGGCCCACAGATCCTTTGCTCAGTACTGAAAAGATGCAACTGATTCCTTCCTCCTTTCCCTTTCATTGTCTCTGCCTTTTGGGGTGCAGCCAGCACCAGAAGGAGAATGAAATAGAGTGAATAAAGCTATTTTGTCCCTTGCCAGCTCATTTGGAATCAGGAAGCACTGGAAGTCTCCCAACTAAGTCTAGCTTTGGAAGCCCTCCAGCCCACTTTGTCAGGGCCTGAGGTTCCAGAGGTTCTGCAGAGTGGCTGAACTTCTGGGAAATGCCACATACAACACAAAGACTTCACCTGTGTGAGCAAAGCAGGGTTGACGGGAACTGGAAGAGTGTACACCTGACTAGAAAAAAAATAAAATTAGTCCAGAAGGTCTGAACTTACATATTCTTGTAGGTTCATGCTCAAGTTCATTTATGTGAATGCTGATAAACTCAATTATAAATTATTTTAGGAAAGTCAGGGTTGTCTCTCTGTTCTGAATTTGCTGGTGAAGATGAAGAGAACAGAGAGCAGGAGCACTGACAGACTGACCTCCACATCAGCACAGTGTACTGGACATTTACTCACCCTCAATCTGGATATCCACAAATCTTCAGACACAGATCTCCAATTAGCTCAAGACATGAGACCACGGAGGCTCTTATGGACCCCAGCCTCCAAGTGTACTCCTGCCATTCCAAATAGCAAAGTCCTTTGTGTCCCAAAGCTCTCAAGAGCCACAGATGCTGAGCTGGTGCCAGGTACAGGCAGAGAGCACACACAGACCCTTGAGAGGGACTGAAGGACTGCAGGGAGGTTTTACTCCCCCAATAGCCAGTTTTTATTCTCTGGCACTATTGCTACATCGGGGAATTAACAGAAGTTTGGGGTTTTGGCATTTTTAACTGCTGACAGCTCCCACTGTCTTTCTAATCATGGTTTGAATCCTTGCCCAGCCCAGCCAGGAAGGCTCTGAAGCTGCCTCTAGTGAGCAGTCAGACAGGACTCGAGCACACAGGGGTCTGGTGGTGACAAGGAATGGACAGCATGGGCACCTGATGGGAGTTTTCCATCCTGTTGTGCCTGGCTTTCCTGTCCCCAGGAAGTCAGGTCACACTCCTGCCCCCAGCCCCTGCAGCTGAACTGTCCTTTAATGCCAGGGTAACTTGTGGTAGCACTGATTGCACCTGGAATTGCCTCCACATGGCAGAGACAGGCCACGTGTGCAGGTCCCTGCAGCCCTGGGAGCAGTTATTGTGCTGGTGCAACCAGGGTAAGCCTGTGCCAAGGCTGCCTCAGCAGAAATGTGTGAATTCAAGTTCCTGCCCTCCCACTCCCATGGGAGACCCGCTCCCAGTCCCTTCCTGTGGTCATGGTAACAAACAAAAGTCCTGCTCACCAGGCACTCTCCATCCTATTGATTCCTTGTGAGATTTATGGCAGAGACCTGATCTCAGAGAAGGAGCTAAATCCAATTCACTAAGGAATTACAAGCCTGTCCGATCAATAATCTATTTATCTCCTTCACTTTGCCATCTTTAAACACTCCAGCCCTTTCAAAAGAAATTGAAAGCTTTTTAAAAATAAAATTACTGGACTCTGGAATGGCTCTGCTAAGGCTTTGGGAAAGCATCTTAAATCTAGGATGGATCCAGTTCAGATTCAGCACTTAAGAGAGATCTGTCATAGCTCCAGTGACTCGACAGCAATCCAGCAAAGCAGGCAGAGATGGCAGGGGATCCTGGCACTCAACAGAGAAAGAATCCAGCCCAGGAGATCACAGGAGCAGAGACACTGCTGTGACATCAGTACCAGGAAGGAATGTGGAGGGCACACAGCAAGGTGACTTCCACTGCCTTTCCTCTGGCCAGGCTGAAACACGAGAGAGGATCACACAGAGTCTGCTTCACTGGAAGAGCCTAGAAGAGGCTCCAATATAGGTGTGAGGAGCTCAGAGTAAAGTATGAAGTGTCAGCCTCACCTGGAAATACCTTACAGAGACCCCTGGAGCTGCAGACTGCATTTTTTCATGACTTGAACATACGATGAAGTTGAATTTAATCAGCACACAGCTTCAGAAGCAGCCATTGAGTCTCCCAAGGCCAGAGGTGGGCTCCATCCCAGAAATAATGTTGGTTTTCAGCTCTCATGCAGCACTTCTAATTAATAGATCATAAAGCAGTTTGCATGGAAGCAAACCCAGGCAGAGAGGAGACAGGATGAGCTGGGAGTCAGTGTCAGAAGCAGGAGCAGGACCAGAGCCTCTTTGAAGAAGAGGAGTTTCCATCCATTTCCAAGCTTCCCAGCTGATTTATCTGACAGATGCAGGCTCTTACAGACACAGGGGGAACTGCAGGATCAGCTCATACACATGAACTGCCTTCACAGCATGAGTTCCTTGCCAAAGCAATATTTGTGCTCATAATTAAGCCTTTCTTCAGACCAACTCTTAAACAGAATATTGTTTGCAGTCCCAGTGGGACTAATCCATACATTCTGCTGGCCAAAAGATGGGATTTTCTTTTTGGTAGAGTACAACTGGGGAATCACAAGCACAGTTGCTGGAGAGTAAGCCTGATGTTCACATCTGGAGTCAGAGGTGTTTGAGGAAGGCAGAAGTTCTGCTGACATTAATGGTGTTGCACTGGTGCCTGTGGGGGATTTTGGCCCTGTGTGTGCTCTTGCCTGTGGGATATTTGTTCCCCAGATTGCCCCATTTTTAACAGGTTCGTGTACCTATACTTCTGAAATGGGACTCCAGTGCTGAAGCTGGGAGGGGCTAAAATTCTCCAGAGTGGGAGAAGGACCAGTTCATCTCACTTCAGAGGTTAATGAATGGAGTCATTAGGATAATTAATGTTTTACTGATGAATTAGTCCCTCTCTGAAGCAGTCCTGCCTTTCCCTTTGCAGAGAGGCATGGCCCTCTGGAGCTCTGACACGTCCCTTGCTAAGGTGGCTGCCTTGTCCTGACAGCGCCTGCTCTTGGAACAGGTTTCCATGCATCTGCCTCTGCAGCAGGGGACTTGTGTTCCTGCGGAAGGGAAACCTCAAAGCCAAGAGCTGTGCTGGAGTTCAAGAGACTCCAGGCTGCCAGCTGCTAAGATTAAGCTTTTCTCCAAACAGAATTAACACTTCCAGTTCTGACTTGGAGCACCTTGGCTGTCTCTGTCCTGAGCCTGTTTCATTACCACCCACCCATCAGCTCTGCCACAAGGTCTCACTTTTCTTCTGAAGAGCCATCTGTCCTTGTCCTTGAATCCCTTCTCCTTGAGATTTTTCTGCCTTCTCCATCCCCCAGTTTTACTCCAGCCCTGACCCTAAGTCTGTTCATTGATCCTAAGCCTGACTCAAATCACACTCCTTTTTTCAGGCCCTCTTTCTAAAGAGCATGACTGCAGCACTTCACCAAAGAGCGAATGCCCTTGTTGTTCTCTTGTTATTGGAGGTGTGAGAAAGTGCATGGTGACCATGCCAAAAAAAAAAAAAATCAGTAACCTTTCAGTGGCAGTTTGTACAGCACAGAGAAACATTGCAAAAAGCTGCCGTCACACAAGGACTTTCTCCCTTGGCTGCAGGCACATTTGAACTGTGATATCCAGGGGGTGGAAAGCTGAGTGATTTCACAACACTGTTCCTGAAATAACGTTGCTAAAGTCAAGAGGGCTCCTTGAACAGAGCCCCTGGAGTCCTACAGTGCTCGAAGTCACAGCAACATCTCTGTGTCCCACACAGAGGCTGAGGTGAAGAAAAGGCCCCTCTCCCCCTGGGGTGAATTTGGCACCTCTGAAGATCACAGACTGTCATCCTGGTTTGGCACAAGGTATGAACCTCATCACCGAGAGTTTTTGGCAGAGCATTTTAGGGAAAGAATTTTGTATCAACACCTCGGATAGGATGAAAATATCCTGTAAAAGTACATAACCCTTGGGTTTTTCTGGTCAGCTCTTGTCAGAAGGAGAAAGCAGAATCGAAAACTTGACCTTTTTAGTGAAAAATGAATACTGCAACATTTTGCTGTTTCACAGGGGGGAAAAACGTAGAAGTAATTTAGAAATCTTTAAGTGTGGCAAAACAGGACTGCCATCCCTCAGCCTGTACTTCTGAAAAGCCGTGGGACTGGAGGTCAGCTTCTCCCTGACTCACCCTGCCAGCATTCACCCCCGCCCTCAGTGCTCAGCCTTCAGACCTGAAATCCCCTTTCCCCCTCCTGCCTTGGCTGCCTCACCTCCTGATGTGTTTACAGCTGCCCCTTGGACAGTCCCCTCCTCGGACACCCGTCTATCTCCATGTGGCCTTTCCTCCTGTCTGTTTAAATGCCGCCTGTGATTTATGGCCCAGCAGCTCCCAAACACATCCCAGGTGTGTTATATGGCACTGGCATAATGCAGACTCCCCTAAGCCACAGAGGAAGCAAACACTGCTAATTTATGCTTGGCCTTCTTTTTTTTTCTTTTTTTATTCCCCAGGAAAATTCTGATTTTAATGTTTCATCTACACCACATCAATATCCTTTCACTGCCAGCAAGCAGTGAAACAAAAAGTAAATATTTCATTTCCCATTCCCTCCCCTCCTAAAAGGTTTTGCCAGAGCCGGCTCACCCTGCATGGCCCGGGGTGAGACAAATGGGAAGCGACTGTGGGCTGCCACAGGGGTGCTTTACGGGGAGGGCAGTGCCCACAAGTGTCAGGTTTCCAGCATAGTTGCTATCTCTTGGTGCATGAACAGAACAAATGCAAACATCTCCTGTATCAGGTTAAATTACTGGCCTGAGCTAATCCGAGGCTCCAATCCATCGCTAATTTATCAGTCTGCTGATGTCATTTGCTTCATGGAGCTCTATTCAGAGAGCACATCAAAGTGCTCCAGGAAAAGAGAATTAAAAAAAAAAAAAAAAAAAAAAAAGGAGACAGAGAGAGGAAGAAGGGTAACAAAACGTTATGCAGAAAGTACTAAAAGGCTAAAATAAATCTGGCCAGGGGCATTGACAAAATCTCTTGGCAGCTGGAGGGTTTCGTATCTTGCTGGATCCAGGACATCTGCCACAAGCCTTTGCCTGACTGAGGAGCATTGAGATTCCCACAGAGCCTCACCATGCTTACCATGCTGAGATACAAACCCTGTAGTCCTGGGTGCTCTTCACATCTCGCTAAAATTGTGGGTCAGGGTCAACCCACTTCACTATGCCTGCATTTTTTGGAAAGAGGATAGAAAAACAGTGATTTTGCTAAAATCCCAGCTGAGTCCAGGTTTCCCAGAGTGCTGGAAACACAGAATAATGTTCCACTGCTCCAGCTACCCCAGAGTTTGCACATTTTCTTAGTCTGGAAAGAGATTTGAGGTCACTGGACAGACCCTCGACAGAGGAGACCTCTATGCACACACAACCTATGGATTATAAAATTCCAGCGACTCAAAAATGTCACTGCACTGGGATTGTACCATGGTCAGAGACTTCCTGCACCCCTGTGTGTGTCACTGTGGTGCTGAGCAGTGCTAANGAGAGGGGGGGGGGGGGGGGGGGCAGGTCACAAACCAGGATAACCCTTGATTCCTCCCTGCCCTGCTGGACACAGAGCAAAAGCCTGTCTCTCCTCCGGAAATCAGGTTCCTGCTCTGGAGCTTCTCAAGATCATAGTTTGTTTTCATCCAAAAAGAACTGTTGCAAGACAAATACGTCTCTGCAGACCATTGAAGTAGGTCACATTAGGCAATGCTCTGGAGAGTCTCTCTGACACTTCCCCATCAGCAGCAAGCACTGCTCTGCTCATTTCTTTCCCTTTTCTCCCTCTCCCCCCGCCATCCCTCCTGTCCTTCCATTGCTCTAACTCTGCAAAAAGGGGGCTCTGTGAAGGGCAACCATCTCAAGGAAAATCCGTGCTCTGCTTTGGCAGCTGGAAGGATCAATGCTAACACGGCCCCTTACTGTAGACAGCAACTTGCACTGGCACAGCATCATCAGCCAGGCAAAATCCTGATGGGGTTGAGCAGAGCAAGTCAGAGCTGGGCAGGGATGGAGCCCTTGTAGGCTCCCAGGGAGCAGGACTGGGGTATAAGGACCATAGTATAAGGTCAAACATTATTTAAATGACAGGCATCATGCACTGGAGCATCCCAAGGGATTTTATTTGCTGTTCTCCAGAGCTGCTGGACAGACACAAAGGGTCCTCTGCTACCTGTGTCAAGGCGGGTGACCAGGGACATCCCAGCTGGGCTGCTGCCTTTCCCCAGACTTAAAGAATGATCCCATCTCCTCCCTGAGGACACTTCCAGCTCCAGCACCACCTCCAGCGCTGCTGTCTGCCCCTTCTCCCTCCCAGTGCCAGCTAACGGGATGCCTAAGCCAGGACTCCCCAACTGCCTGTTTGTTTTCCAGCTGTGAGTGACCAGCACAGTGGCACCTTCAGGCAGCTCAAGGCTGTAATGCTGCAGGGTGTTACACCCCACCAGCTACCCCAGACAGACCAAATGAGTGTTAGTTAAATACAGGTACTTGTTTCAGTTTATAGATTAGCACCAGGCTCCCCTCAGCCCACAGGACGGGCAGATAAAGCAAAGTTTGTGTGATTAAATGATAAACTCTGAACATCACAGAGTAAACTGGCCCAGGCATGGAGTTATAACTGGCCAGAAAAAGGCAACAGGAGATTTCTTTTTTCTTTTCTTCCTTGGGCACACTGCAGTGCTCAGGCAATAAACTCACTCTCCTCTCCCTGTAAGGGCTGTAACACAATGGAGCCCCACTGCATCCCTGCATCCAGCATTCCCATGGTATTCCTGATGAACAGAGGGTCACAGCAAGAGTATTTAAGGGCTTAGAGCAAGAGGAGAGAGTGAACCCAGAGCCAGCAGCTCTCAGGCTCTCCAATGTGACAGAGACAAATACCTCAGGACCTCCTGCCTGCAAGAGGGACCACAGACCCAGCAGTGTGTCCTGCTCCCAACAATCATCCAAAATCTATTTTGGGACTGTCTGGTCTTGAACAGAGCTTTGCAGCCCTCGAGGAAATGCACCAGGATTGTACTAGCAAAGAGCAAAATGAATTCACTGGCTTGATGCTGTCTGAATTTTGAAAGAATTTCATTCTGGATGTTTAGGAAGCTTCTGTCTCTTGCAGATGAGCTGCATGGACTGCCAAATGTATGTCCTCTCAGAGGGAAAAATGAGTTTTATTTCTGTTACAAACCTATGGGACTTGTTTCAGTTTTACATATTTCCTTTCTAAATGCGAGCATTTTAGAGGAAAAGAAAATACTTCAAAAATCCTTCCCAAAAAAGTGATTCTGAAAATGTTTTGATCTGATTGATCCATCAAGCAGTGGCTGAGGGAAAGGAAAAGATGACAGCTGCTCCTTTTGTTGTATGCTGTTCTGATTAGCCTCAAATAAGATGCACCCTGTCACCCCTGGCCCTCCACACAGGGAATGCACAGAGCTCTGTAGACTCCACTGAGGACACCCCATGTGGGAGCAGATTTCCTTCTGCTGGAAGATAAAGAATTCTTTTTGCCCAGGACTGTCTGGAAAACCATGGTTGGATTTAAATTCAGAATAAAAATAATAAAAAATTAGAGAAGATTTAAGGGGTTTTTCCAAAAGCTTTAGCTGTGATCAGTATTGTCTGTTCTGGGAGCAGAATCAGGAGCATTCACACGGGGAAGAACTGTGGAGTTTCACAGAATCCCAGAATGGTTTGGGTGGAAGGGACCTTAAGGGTCATCTCATTCCACCCCCTGCCACAGCAGGGACATTTTCCACTGTCCCAGGTGGCTCCAAGCCCCATCCAACCTGGCCTTGGACACTTACAGGGATCCAGAGGCAGCCACAGCTTCTCTGGGCACCCTGTGCCAGGGCCTCCCCACCCTCACAGGGAAGATTTTTTTTCCTAATATCCAACCTAAATCTGCCCTCCTTCAGTTTGAAGCCCTTCCCCCTTGTCCCATCACTCCAGGCTCTTGTAAACAGTCTCTCTCCATCTTTCCTGTCAGCTGCCTTCCCAGCATCCATGTGCCTCTGACCCTGTATCTGCTTTGAGATCAGTGACCAACCTGCCATTGTTTCCAAGGACATTACTGATATTCCTTTCTCATATAAAAAAGCTGTGCCACAGCAGAGACCCACAACCACCAAAGCCAGCAGTGTCCTCACCTGAATTAATGATGCAGAGCAGGGTCTCCGTGAGAGGAAAGAAGGATTTCTCCAAGACTGCGGCTAAGCATAAGCCTGCACACACCTTTGATGGTGCTGGGTGATAGGAACTGCAGATTTCCCTGCATCTTTGGGATCCTTACTACATGTTTGGAAGAATTTTTCTGTCACTGGGAGAATACAAAATCTTCTCCTAGATATTTCCAGGCAGTGAAGACTTCCTTTCTGAGCTCCCATTCCCAGGCAGATGATCCAGCTGATGGGAGTTACAGATTGGTTTTTCAGTGCCGGAGGAGCTGAACAAAGGCCAGAATGGAAGGCCACATTCCCCAGTGAGAAATATGTTTGGCTCCAGCTCAAAACTCTGCTGCTCAGGTCCATCCATGGCACTGAGGGTAATCAGACAAGGAACTTGTTGGAATTTTAATCCAGAAAAAACCAGAGAGCTAGAGCTAATGGCTAAATAATCCCCACATTAGACCTTTGACAAAGCTGAATGGGAGAACTGAGCTGCCAAACATTTCCAATTAAATGAAACAGTCAGGTCAGCAGCTGGGGTGAGGTCAGGGAAGGGACAGAGGGCTGGGGGTCTCTGAGGGCAGCTGGGACAGGCAGCACTTCCAAGGCTGCAGTTCTGCCTCATCTCTTGCAGTGTTAAACACGGCCACAGCACAGTGAAATGTGGTCCTTAGTGCTTCATCTTCACCTCTGTGCATCTGTTTTCCTGAGGACAGGGGTAGCTAATCCACATCAACCCTGGATGCATGGAAAGGAGTTTTCTTTGCTTCTTTTCCTTCTTTGTGCCTCCTCTATCCCCAGCCCCTCTGCTCCCACCCAGGAGCAGAGGGTGATTTGTTTACTGGCTGGAATGAAACCCATTTAGTGATGAAGTCCATGGCTAAAGACTGTGGACATCAAGGCAGCCTTAATGAAATTTCTGTTCCTGAAACACATTAGTAGGCACGAGCTGAGACTGGAAAAAAGATTAGACTGCTGAAGAGCTGGCAGAGCTGGAGCTTTCAGAGTGAAAATCAACAGCAATTGCAAGGGAGAAAAAGGAGCCAGACACACAAGGGGCTGCTCAGGCTGTGCTAACGCCCTGTCTGCCTGAGCCACCAACCTTCCCCCGTGCTCATGCCTGTCCTTTTCCCAAATCCTTTTTGATCTCCAGCCCTCTCTGTGGGCCTGCAGAGCCCCTATACACTCCCATGGATCTCCACATCCTCACTGGCCTGCAGGAGAGCTGGCAGAGAGGATGAGATTCTGTGATGATAAAGACAATAACCTGCTGGTTGTTTTGTCAGGCAGAGGAGCCAAGGCTCTGGGAGCTCTGTAGAGATTTAGATTCCCTTGAAGGGGAGGCTTGCGTGCTTTTGCTTGATTTCCATTCCAGTTCTGTCCTGAATTTTAGTCCATTTTACACTTTGGCAGCAGAGATGCCCAAGGGCTATGTTTCTGTGCAGAGAGAAGAAGGGAGGTCAGACACAGGGAAGCCCTCAGGCTGTGTTAATGTCTCCCTGGAGAAAGGGAACTGAGCAGATGGCATCCCAGAGCCCAGCAATGTGCTCACACCAGCAGCTTTTATGACCCTTCAGCTGATGACATCACGCAAGTCACCTCTCAAATTTACACTGGGCAGCCCTTGGGCAGGGGAAGAGACCATGGCTGGGAAGTCCCTGCAGTGCAAGAAAATCTTAATTGTTTTGAGCGGAGCTGGCAGCTCCTCTCAGTCACTCAGAGCTTCAGAGCCAAGGCTGTGCATACTGGAACCAGGGACCCAGCTGGGATTAGGAACAGGGCACTTTCCTTCCTGGACACCTCTGTACAAGTGGCTCCAGAAATGCTTGGTGCAGTCAGAAACGGATCTGGGGGTGATTTGCTGGGAACTGGGTGGGAGAGGACTTCTCTGTCTGGTGAAACACAAGGAGATGTGCCCCTGTCAGGCCACCAAACCCTGCTGGCACAGCTGGCTTTGCCCAAATCACCCAGGGACCCTGAACTGCTGGGATTTGACACAGCCACAGGCTGCACTCTGGTAGCAACATTAACCCTGAGTGTGGAGTGACAGGACAAGGGCCTCACACTGACAGAGAACAGGTTTAGATTGGGTATTAGGAAGAAATCCTTCCCTGTGAGGGTGGGGAGGCCCTGGCACAGGGTGCCCAGAGAAGCTGTGGCTGCTCCTGGATCCCTGGAAGTGTCCAAGGCCAGGCTGGACGGGGCTTGGAGCAACCTGGGATAGTGGAAGGTGTCCCTGCCCATGGCAGGGGGTGGAATGGGATGAACTTTGATGTCCCTTCCAACCCAAACCATTCTGGGATTCTGATGTGCACAATTTCTCTGTGCCTTGAAATGTGGCCATCAATCATAGCATTGAAAAACCCTTTAAGTTCTGTTGCCTTTCTTTAAAAAGCAGTGAATAATTATCAAACTATTTCTGGATTGGTCCTTCAGTTGCTCTATTTTTCTTTAATTCCAGCATAATCTGGCTCTGACTGTCTCCCAGAAGACAAATGTTTGACTTTTCTGCTGTACCCTTTCAGATACATTACAGACCCATGATCTTGTCCGTGCTCTTAATGGCTTTGTCAAGAGATAATTTCTGCCCAAACCTTGTTAGTCTTAATAAAGATTAAATAAAGCTATAAATACATTTGTGGTTTCCTTTCTGCTGGGCTGTAATTTGACTAACAAGTTAAATTAATTTGAAAGCTAATAATTATTTGGTTAGAAGTCGATGGAAGGAAGTTTAAGTTGAAAATGGACTTTTCATGGGAAGAAAAGAGATGCCAGTTTTTAGAAATATAAACTGAATGTGAGAAATAGGATGTGTGACATTTTGAAAATCCTCTCTCATTAACTGGCTTTAGCTTTCAGTATATGTCATTTTTATACCCATTTGTAAAGCTAATATTTCTTTCTGTCACATCTGTTGGGCAGACAAATCCATGAAGCCAGAAAATGTTGGTGATGGAGTTACAAAAGCAGGGAGATAATCAGAAAGATAACAGTCCATTTTCAAAGCTTGAATCCCAGAATGAGTTACTTTCCCCTGTGATCTCCAAATTCACATCCGGGAAAACAATGTTGATGCTGTGCTGCTACAGAGAATTTTGTGATCTAAATGGAGAGAGTGTTTTGGCACTGTTTTCATTTGTTAATTGATTCCTCTGTTACTTAAGATAGGAATTGGAGTAGTTTGTGATAAATGGATTACACAGCGCTCTTTGTTTTAGTGCAAGCCTGTGAAATAAATGCAAATTCCTCCCCACACCACCAGCAGCACTGCAGCAGGTAAACGTGTGCAGGAATCTGGGTGTTCTAGGGACCTGAGAGTCCTTTCCATCACTGGTGTTTAACTCAGTAATTACCTAAAAAAGCAAATAAATAACTTATGGAGCACAGTCCAGAATCCACCACTGCTTTTCCTTCATGATTTGCAGTAATTTAGCCCCTGTGAGGGCTCACTGAAGTCCCTCATTCACACATACTTTGCACATCAGGTCTGGCTTCAGCAGGAAGGATGGAGAGTCTCCAGTTTCTGCACAGTGCCCAGGACCCTGCCTGCAAGGGAGATTTTACTGGTGGGACACATCTCCACACCCAATCTGGTGAATGGGATTGAAAGTCTTCCTTTTCCCAGGGGATCATTTCCACCAGTGGAGGTCTCAATAGCTTTTTCAAACAAAAAGAGGAAGCCTTGCACAAAGCTCTGGCCCACACTCCCAAGTGTGATTGCCAGAGGCTTTTGGACTCTCTAAACTTGACCAGAAATTCCCATTCTTTGGTCCTGCTCACAGGTTTCCTGTTTTAGCACTGGTATTTTAGATCCAAGTTTCAAAACACGTAGTTCAGTTCACTTCAGGTGCTTTAAAAGAAAATAGATCTGTGCCTAACTCTGTCCTTTATACTGGTTCTGACCATCAGAAACCAGAAGGTGCTGGCAAATTCCGCTGCAGCTCCATATGGTTGCTTTGTGGCTCCCTCTGCTCTTTAAGAGGGGGAAGGAAGACATGCTCTTGCTCCCATCCAGGCTCCATCGCCAGGCTCTGATCTTCCAAATTATCACCCTACAAAGAGATCTTTAACAAGGGCTGGCTTGTCCCCTCTGCTGGGTCTCCAGCCAGCATTTTTTGAGTGTCAGAGCTGGAACTCTGCATTTTTCTGCCGCCTCACATAGGCTCTTTCTGCTTCTTACTCACTCCTTCCCCTCACTCCCCATCCCTCTCCGCTCTTTCAACTCACTCCATCACCAACACATTTTCACTAAGGAGGATCTCTCCTGTGGTTTTTATTGCCAGCCCATGCTGTCCTGACATGAAAAGCTAATCAAAAAGGAGACGTCTTCTTCAGAGGGGATTGAAGACTGCAGCCATATTCTCAGCTTTATGTGGAAGCAGAAATTGCCAGAAAAACATAAATCATAAAAACTAGAGCTGATTTGCAAGAGGCAGATCTTACAGTTCCTGGTACAACAGCAGCAAATTTGAATTTGGCTTGTACTAAATGAGAGCCCTTCTCACTTATCCCTCTAGTGAGAGCCAAGCTTGGAGATGGACTGAGAGATGTGAGTGGCAAGAAAAGGGCTGAGGTTGGGTCCCACTTCACCTTACAGTGTCTTCTCAGAGAAGCTGTATCCTAAAGATTCAAACACATTCTGCTTTTGCATCTTACTACTCATTGTTTTAACTCCACCAAAGGCTCAGTTCATGGGAAATGACGTTTCCCCCTTGCTGTGAATATTTCCAATTCCAATTTACTTTCTTCAGTAAGTCTTTATAAAAAACCAACAACAACAAATCCATCTCCAAATAAACTTTGCAGAACAAATAAACAAGGAAAGTCCTTGTTTCTTCCACCAGTGACTGCACAGGATTAATGGAGAGATGAGACAGTGCTGTAACTCCCTGAGGGACGGCTGATGTGACAGCTTAAGCAAGGCAGAAGGAAGCAGAAGTGACGTTGAGAAAAAAGAGAGAGGTGTCTGCAGAGAGAGAGAGAGAGAGAGACAGAGAGAGAGAGAGACAGAGAGAGAGAGAGACAGAGAGGAGCCTCATGTCGATACTCAGACTTGCCCTTGCCAACAGAAAAGGAGATGCAATAGCCCTGGAGCTCTCAGCTCACACCAGAGCAAAACTGCAGGCAGGGTTGTGAAATCCCTGAGGACAGAAGTAAGAGACACTTGCCTGCAAATAGCTTCACTGCACCTCTTGGAGCCTGGGTGAAGGGGGAAGAGCTTCAGAAGATGCCATCTGGCTAGCAACTGCTCTGGTACTAGAGTTGGCATTTAAATTTAAGGGAAACTTAGGCAAAGTCTCAGGCACCACCTTCTCCCTCCTCCCATGTTTACTGACACCCCACAGCTGAGCCTGGGGAACAAGCCTTGGGCCTGGCTGACCCCATTCCCTCCCTGCAGCTGGTCCCAGGTGCACCAGGGAAGTGGTTTGGCCCCTAAATTAATTCTGCCTGTTGTACCCAAAGTCCTGAGAAACTGTAATTTGTCATTCACCACAGCTGCTGCTGCAGACACAAAGTCTGGCCCACAGGCTCAGCTGAGCCTTCTCCCCTTCTCCTGGGATCTCACCATCCCTTTCCTGTCTAGTACCTGAAGTTAAAATAAAAATTGTAGGAACAAACACAGGGGAAAAACACCTCTAATCAGATCAATGGATTTCATTTCTACAGCAGTCTTAAAAGTTTCCTTTCTCTTTAACAGCATTTGTTTTAATTTTCTTTTGGTTTTCATCATAATAAAGTTACAACCTGAAACAAGGGGATAAAAACCTAACTTTCAAGCAGGATTTTTCTTGGTTTCTTTTCTCACTTAAAGCTGTCGCAATATTTAGAGTTGCTAAATGAGGAAAAATTGCCCTTTTATTCTTACAGAAAGCCTGTTTCAAAGAATCAGCATTTTCCAGTGAAAAATGGTTTGTTGAAATTTCCCAACAAGTACTTTTCCTGAGAGTACCAAGCATAGTCCTGCTCATGCTTCCTTTCCATGTGGAGGGTGGGGATCCCCCTCAGCCCTCACAGAAGATGTTTGTGGGTGTCAGGTCAGATAAAGGCTACTTGAGATTTGGAGCAGGATTTTTGTCTTGGACTTCCCATTTTCCAGAGACTTCTACAGATGTAACCTATTATTACAATTTTTTCTCTTTTCCCCCTTTCCTGAACATTATTTTTTGCCTACATCATGACCAGCTCCAGCAGTGGAGACAGCTCTGTGTCCCAAATCCCAGCAGGGATGCTGTGCTCCCGCAGTGCATTTGTCCTGTAGACACAAGTTATCCTCCTGGGTGTAGGATGGAACAGACATCCCCCTTCTTTCTCCCAGCTCTGGCAAGAGCCTGGACATGGCCAGGCTTTTCTAAAACAAAGTGCAGACCTGTCCTTGAGGGTCACTCTACCACTTGGTAGCTGCCGTGGGAGCTTCTAACTCAAGCTAAAATTCTCCCTTTTGGAGTTTGGATAACTATGCAAGGTCAGATTGGTCAGGACGCATCTTCCCTGCAGGATGATCCATACCACTGTCCATTTTAAAGCACTGGAGTGTTGAAAAGAACAGGACTGAATCCTTGGAACAGCGTCGCTCCCTGGCCCTGGCCCTGCCTCCTGCCTCCATGAGCGGCTGCTGGCAGAAGACGGAGCCGGTCTGCGAAATGAGCATCTCCATGGAGATTAGCTGGGAGCGCGAGAAGGTCAGAGCCAAAGTGTCAGGAGCAGCAGAAGAGTTCTTCAAACTTTATTTCCTCCCAGAGAAATCACTTGATGGAGATTTGTTGAACGTGACACCTGGCTGCTTCGCATTGCCGGCTCAAACGAGGAGACAAAAGAGGGAGCTAATTGTTTCCAATGCATTCAAGTTTAATATGGTGCATTTTTAATTAGGGCAGGGGGGGAAGGAAATCAATTACCTCTCACAGGGGCAGACACTACTGGCAGGTGATGCCATGCGGAGAAAAGGAATTGTGGCAGAATGCTGAGGCTCCCTGATGGGGAGAGACCAGGGTACTCCTTGGGGAGTCCTGTATGCCAGATGCTCTTGGTGGCTCCAGGGACGCTTGCCACAAAGTAGCACTGTGACACCATCCACAAGCACAAGGGCAGGGGGAAATGCTGCTGAACCCCCCTGCCTTGGGGGTGCACTTGTGCCTGGGGGAACTTTACAATCCTATAGGATCATCTGCTCTGGAGAAGGAGATAAAGACACTCGACAGAGACCTGTGAAAACATCCTTTCCCACAACTCTGGTGGAATCTAGTCCCCTTCAAGACACCCTATTCCTTAACTGATCAGGATTTTGGTAGCCCATTAACTATTGCATGGTAGGTTCTTGGTGCCCTGTCATGGGAGAGAGGGAAACAAAGGCACCTTTACGGTTGGGATGCTGATCTCTGGAGAATTCTGTGCCTGTATTATCCATGCCAGGGACCTGGAATTGAAGGACTGCCAGTGAACAAACACAGCAATCCCAAGGACTCTCAGAGAAGTAAATTCCCATGGCACAGTGTTGAGACAAGCACACGGAGTGGGGAGCTGCTATTGCTAAAAACTTATGTTCAGATTGTTCAGCAGAGTGAAGCTGAGGTCTCCAAGGAGCTCAATTTCATGCCTTTAATGAGAATTATATTTCCTAAAGGAAGGAGCCAAAGTCCTTCAATTCAGTGTAATATTTTGCAACAGCAGACAGGTCTCAGGATCCTCCATTCTCAGAACCCTCAGACTCAGTCTTTGCCAGGCAGAAATCATAACCCCTCCATGTCCTTCAGCAGGACACTTTGGGATGGGTTGAATTTATTCTCCTTGGTTCTGAGTGACTTCAGTGCCTACTGACATCCACGCCACAGAGATTTCTCTGCAAGGCCTAAGGGGACCAATTCAGTTGGCTGAAAATAAGATCAGTAGCACCATCTAAGGGGCCCTACAACATCCTAATACCTGCATGGTATCCCTACAGCTATCTGGGGTACTTGATGTTTCCCAAAATGTACTAGACACCCCTTCTTAGCCAGCTGATAACAACCAGTGCTTGGCCAGTTTGATGCAAAAAACTTGTTATACGGAACAAGGGCTGTTCAATGCTGCAGTTTGAGGACAGAAATTATCTCCTAGAATTAATTTGGGACATTTTGATTTTGAAGTTGGAGCTACATTAATATATGGCACTGTAAAGCCAGAAAGAATAAAACACAAACACTATCCATTAAAATAAAATGGTGAGTACAAAGTGAGTGCTAAAGAAATAGATCCAATGGTGAAATTCACCTTACACATGTAAGATTGACCTCAGGCCTTCATTGCCAAGAAAAATTTAATTATTTTCACTTTGTGTCTTTCTATTTCTTTGTATTTCCTCAATGAATCTCTGGAAGATGCTGTTTATGGAGAAAATGCAGCATGCTTCTTGAAAGATTTATTAATCAGAACTGCCAAACTCATAATTACTTTCTGGGCACTGAAATTGTTTGGCCTTATCAAATAAATGAGAATAACCACTGATTACTGTTTTTGGAGAAAGGAGTAGCTGGTAATAAGGAAAAAACCGTGCACATATGAGAAAGAGAAAGATAATATAAATGGTCAGAGATGTGTTCATGGAGAAGTTTGAGTGGTCAAATGACTCATCTGTCTGAAAAAAGAAACATAATTTTCATATTATGAGGCACTCAAGCAGTCAGTAGTGCTTTCACTCCAGCACAATGGATGGACTTCATTTGTTTCCCTGATCCTCTTCTGCCACTGCCTTTTTATGGTGCAGAGGTGTGGATACAGAAATGCTGCTAGCAAGAACTTTTCTTGCTTCTCTCGTCCCATGTGAAACTTTTTCCTCTCACAGAAGCTATCAGTAGTGTTATTGTAAACTAAGAACACCTGTGAATTGTTTACCATATAGTAGAAAAATTTCACAATGGATGTCTTAGGGTTTAGCCAATCACCCCAGGTGGTGTGGCTGATCTCTTGACCAATTAGGCTATGAAGTAAAAAGTCTATAAAAGACTTGTTAAATAATTTAATAAATAACTGTTGCTGCACCATTCCTGCCTGCCAGATCTCTCTCTTCTCCCCTCTACTGCTGCGGGACACACAATGACACAGAGGTAGCTGGATTTTCCCTCCTGCTTTTAGTTCAAAAATAGGAACTTCTGTTCAACAGAAATTACTGACATTTAATGCCAACAAGAAACTTGTAAAGACCTCGAGTTTTTAAACTTTTTCCACTTCTAGGGCAGAACAGTCACACCTGACACACCGATGCAGCCCTACAAGTTTTTTTCGAGTTTAGGGGCTTTTTACACTGGCCCTGAGGTTTTTGAAATGTATGTGTCACATGTCAACTTGTGATTAGAAACTCCCACCACACCCAGAAAATCCAGCCAGCAGTTCCAGGAAACCTCATCCACAGGTATGGGACACCCAGCCTGGAGTGGAAAAAGTGTCACAGCCTTCAAAAATGGAAGATGTTTGTGCCCACCTGCTTTTCAAACATGGCAATGGACATCTGTCTTTACTGTCATGACTTCAGTTGCTCTTCAGGAAGAGGGGTAAGAGCCAGGTGCTGTTCCAGGTGCCGTTCCAGGTGCCGCAGCCCCCAGCCCTTGGCTCTCTGTGTTCCTGCAGGACCCTGCAGTGCTCCAGTGGGAGTAGGGTTAAACTCTCTTTCAGGCTGCTGACTCAGGGATTCCTCTCTTTCCCCCTTCTCAGCTTTTGCAGATTTTTCCCCTTCTCTCTTCCTGTGATGATTTATGGTGGGAAAGTACAATTCTAAAATGAATAATTGATATTCTTTCAAAACTATCTCCTTTAGTCTACTTGTTCTCTTAATTTACTCAGTTTATAGCAACTGATGACAGAAGTCTATTGTTTTGCTGAAACATTAACTTCTCCAAGTCATTCTGCTCCCATCTGCAGCACTAAAATTAATGATTCCCTCTGCAACATCTGTTTAATTAACTATCGGCACCATAGAAGAGGTATCCAAATACCCCAGAGACTAAATCAGCCTCAAATTAGGGAAATATGATGTTAAATTGTATCAGAGAGAAGCAGAGATTATCCTTTGGAGCACTGACACTCATTAGCCACCAGCCACCCCATGTATCTTCTGCATGAAAAAGTGTCAGCAGCTCTTTGCTGTAAAGTTTTCATTTAAGGGCTCCTTTAGCTGTAGTCACAGGGAAGAGGAGGGGGTGGAGGGATGGGAGCGAGTTGAAGCCAGACTGCCAGCCAGTCTCCATCATCTGTGTAGACGGATCTGCTGCTGGGATGAAAGATAAAAGGTAGAACTGTGCTGCCACTGAGTGTTGCCGTCGTGCTCTTGGAGTCTTATGCCAGCTTCCCAAATGCCTGACCATCCCCTGCAAAGACAGCAGGACTTGCTGAAAAAGCTGCCACTGAGACCAGGAATGTCCAGGGCTACTGCTGGAGGCGCCAGACTCTTGGCTACCCAGGAAGAGAGAGATGGGAGAAGGCAGCTCTGTGGGAGGAAGAGGGGAGGACGAGATTTGAATTTCCAGTCTCTGAAGTCCCCAGGGGTAAAAACGTTCCTGGCAGACCCCACTGCTGATGTAGCTGCATGGCAAAATTTGTATGGGCAAGGCACAAAATAAGGGGCTGATCGTAGAGGTTTTGGGTTGGTTTTTTTTTACTCTTTTTCCCTACTTTGAACTCCGCCTTATGTTGCCATGGCAACAAATGCAGCGTGAAATTGCAGGTTTGCAAAACATAGTCAGCAGCAGTGGAAAAGCGGCTCCAGCAAAGGGAAGGGAGCAGCAGCAAGGTGGGAGATGGGCAGGGAGGGGACTTGGATCCCACCACGGGGAGGGGAGGGGAGGGGAGGAGAGGAGAGGAGAGTGTGGCTGTGGAGGGACCAGGTGGGCAGGGGAGGGAGGGTGGCAGTAAAAGGGAGGTGTTGTAGCTCAGATTCGTGCTCTGTAGTTATTAAAATACACATCTCCACCCACACAGTCTGCTGCCTATCCAGAGGTGTTACCTCAGATGAACTCTCTCCAAAAAGGGAACCCTCCGGCGATTTTCACCTCTTCCCAGTGAACCCAGTAAGCATTAGGTTGTTCACTTTAAAGAATGAGCCTGAACTCCTGGAAGCACTGAAGTAACTCTGAGGTTCTGCCCTAACGCATGAGGTCAGGTCAGGAAAGTGCATCCACCGAGGCCTCTGGGGTGAGATTTTTCAAAAGCACACCAAGCCTGAGGCTCAGTGGCCACAAGGGCCAGATTTTCATCAGAGCACAGTTCCCATTTAGGCAGCAAATTAATCTTTGCAAACACCTCGAAGTATCTAAACTGCATCTGCAGCTGTGATGCTGCCCTGAAGAATGTCTGTGGCTAAACTAAAACGTCTCAGTTTAAAAATCCCTTCACTCCCTCTTTGGAAGGGTATCCAATGCTTTTATTGGCAAAACTGAAATTTCTGATTGTTGTTTTTTGGTTTAAAGAATCAATGCACATCAGAAAGTCTGGTCTGAAATCTCACCTTTACCTTGTCCTCTAATCAAACATAAACTTAAGTACCAGGGAGGAGTTGAATTTGGCTCCTTTAACCCCACATGACCAACTTAAAGGCAACGTGTTGGCACACTGCACACATCTGAAAACGATGAATAAATTTCAAGGGGAGTAAGGAAAAACAGGATAAATGAGGCTGCTGTGAGACAACAAGCAGAAATACCATCCTTGATTCAAGAGGAACTGAAGTCAATAGACATTATTACTCTTATACAAGGTCTGTGTCACCCTCAATTTTCACTGAGAATAAGCAGATTTTAGCCCTTTCCTTCTCATCTTTTCCCAGAGATCCTGGTTGTCTCTGTGTCTTGACACTGCCTCTCAGTGGACAACTCCAACCCGACCCATAATTCGGGGTTTTCAAAGGTTCCTTTCCACAATTCTGCACTCTCTTGTTTTCCAGCAAAGATGCAGTTGTTGATTTGGCTTAGTTTAAGAATAGACAGGGGTTCTGTGTGCCCATGGGAAACACTCCTGAACATTTCTTTTAATGAACTTTCAAAACGGATTTTTCAAACCTTGTTCAAGTTTAAGATAAGTGTACATAATTCATGCTGAGAATGTTTAAGATGGTTACAAGAAGTTTTGACTTGTTTACTTTAAAAGTTAATTCAAACTAATATGCTCAGGCATCCCTTTGTAGGCATGGCCTGTGGATGCTTCTTGCTCAGGACAGAATTGCAGATGAGTGACCCTGTTAATAAAACCCTGCCTTGTTGAAAAAGGCTCCTGTGTGGCTCCAGCAGAAGGAAGAGTTTCTTCCCATGTGACAAATATCCCCATTTATGACATCCCCACACTTCAGCGTGCAGAGAAGCAGAGCCAGGAGCTGCTTTCTCAGTGCTCATGTGCTGAGGTTATTGGCAGAACTCTACTGACAGAGCATGTAGAGAATGTACCAAACCCCATTTAAAAGTGTGACATGGAATTCAAAAGCAACCAAGGGAATTACAATGCTCTGGAGCAGGATAAGATGCTAAAGGAGCATGAAACACATGCTATGCTTAATGTGATTTTTTTTTTTTATTAGACTGTTTCCTTTCCAAGCTTGCCAAGGAGTACATGGAGCTCAGACATGAGCAGCCATGGCAGGAGTGGTGAGATGCATCCAGATGCAGAGCAAGGCCAGTTTATGCGTCTCCAAGATAAGGGAGTCAGGTGAGCACTAGCTGTGGCACAACACTCAGAAACCACTCCACATGCAGAGAGATGAAGAACAAAAGTCTTATTCCATGTGCAGAGGATCTCTAGCCCTGGATATTACTGATAATGCAGTGAGAAGGAAGATAAGGAGGTTGAAGGCTTCAGGTGAGAGAGTATCCCTGGAATAACCTGTGCTGGGAAATGAGAGATCAATATTTATTTGGTAAAATGGCATATGGCTCTGAAACTCAGTAGATGGGGAATGAGACATTGCTTGGATGATGGTCCAGAGAAGCCAGCAGGGACTGGATTGCCAGTGGGATTGGGTCTGCACACACACCCAGGAGAGCAAAGGCACTGCCATGTTGTATTTATAATTTTAAACAGATTGGATGAAATAATAGTTGGAGAAGATATAAGGGAAAAAGGTGTCCCAGGACTACATAATAGATCAGTGCCAGAGCTGGGAATTGATTTCTGAGATTCACAGTCCTCAGCCCATTATAACAAAACCCACTGAACATGAGGAGTCTCTCTCTTTGCAATTATCTTCAAGGTTTGGGTTTATGTATTTATTTATTTACCAAACACAGAGGAATGACAGAATGAGAAACACAGAGCGCTCGAAAAAGCTTGTAAAGTCCTTTTCTTATCTTTACTCAATCATGACTAGTGTGTCTCCCATCCATTTTTTTAGTTTAAAATAAAGATGTCCCCTCACATAATCTGTCGCCAGGCAGCTGTGCTCCTTACATCAGCACAATGACCCAAACTGCAGGGTTGTATTAACAGATACCATCTAGGCTTTAATGGAGTTCAGCCACAGGGATTAGCTCCCTGGAATGGAGTTTGGGCTGTCAGGCACTGCACGCAACTGCGAGCACATTACAAGTTATAGGCATCAACTCTTTCTAAGTGAGAAGCCATTCCAAACTCAAAACGCTTCAGACCTAATAACAGGAAATTATCTTGACGGATCCCCTTCAACGGGTTGAAAAAAAAAGAGATGAGGTGAGAGGTTGAGGTGTCCAATCAAAACAAAATTGTATCCGTGCTCTTTTTCTCTACTTCAGAGCAAAGCAGGAGTGCAGATTTAGACGTCAGGGAGGGAACAAATTGTGGAAATGTAGGGTGGAATGAGAAAGACTGTTTGCAAACTACATTTGCAAGGAGAGAGGGAAATTTTTCCTGCCTGACCCAGTGTCAGTCTGACCCAGCAGGGACTTCTCTTAAGAATCCTGAAAAGTCCCTTGCAGCTCCTTAGTGTATTTTTCCAAATGGAGTCAAGAGTTATCTTTCATAGAATCATAGAATAATAATCTGATTTGTGTTGGAATGGACCTTAAAACTCATCTCATTCCACCCCCTGCCATGGGCAGGGACACTTCCCACTGTCCCAGGCTGCTCCAAGTCCTGTCCAACCTGGCCTTGGAACACTGCCAGGGATCCAGGGGCAGCTACAGCTTCTCTGGGCACTCTGTGCCAGGACCTCACCACCTTTTTTTCCCCTTACCTTTCATATTTCAAGGATGTCCAGTGTGGGCATCCTTAATGAGACCCAGCTTTTCAGATTAGAAGACACTCTGATGATTCATGAAAAGCTGGTCCTTTTTAAAAGCATTTTTGCTCAAGTACACACTGAGAGTGCACTTTCCAAAAGTGTTCACAGTGTCTGAAAATATTGTCCATTTGCCCTTTTAATCTCTGTCAATGATCCAGTGCTAGAAAACCCTGGAGGAGAAGAGGAAGGATCAGAGTTCCAGTGATGAACACTGACAACCTGAGTCACTGATCAGTTGCATCCTATAATCCATCATTTTTAAACCTCACTTGTCCAAGAGCTTTCTGTGGTGTCAAGCTGAGTCATTTCTGCCCATGAAACAGGGAGGAAGGGAGAAGAACCTTACTGCATCTCCCAGCACTGTGGCCATGCACCAATCCTGCTGCTGCCCCATTTTTTCCACATCTGTCCCAGTCATCCCCAGCACGTGCATTGGCCAAGCCACCATCTGAGATCCTTGAGAGAACAAAGCTTCGCCCAGCCAGCAAAAGAGTCCCCTAAGGAAAAGGGACTGAAAACAAATTGAAAGCAAGACAGACAAACCAAAAGGCCCATTTTCCTTCCAGCACATTTTTGGAAGAGGAGGGGAAGGAAGTCCCTTATGGGCAGAAGCCTGCACTGCCATTGGATTTCCAGCTCAGGTCAGAAGCCCAGGAAAAAGACAGCTCTTCACCAAGGGTCAGGAGGGACTGCAAACACAACAAAGCATCTTCTAGGCAAACAGCACAGGGGAGTCACCAGGGACTGCCTCATTAGTCATACAGCATTTGCACATGCTGATGGCTGAAGGCAAAATATGACCTTAAGTTCCATTATCACACCAAACAATGTCTGTTGTTGCAAGGGGAGAACAAGGCAGAGCAAATGTACTGCATGAGATATGAAGGACAGGGCCTTGATGGTGACAAGATGATACAGCAGCTGCAAAGGGGGATGTCCTTGGTTATCATCTCTGGCAGGGTGTTGGCTCAGACCTGGGACAGTGCCAGGAACTGGAGAAGGGCACTCTGGAATAAATATGGTCTTCTCCAAAGAGCTTTCACCCTAAATATCTAAAATCTCTTAGTGAATATCATCAACAGACAAGACAGACCAAGGAGGAGTGTTATGATACTAAAGTTGTTGGATTTCCAATTCTTCATGAAAAAATCAAAGCAGAAACTATCAGGGACTATGGAGGGAGTGGAGTGTTTCACAAAGAGCAAAGCATCCGGTCCACTGAGAACTGAAAGTGCTCTCAAAGTCCCTGAAAATGCTCTCTCCACACCCACGCGAGGTGATATTTGTCTTCACACAGGGAGTGAGCCCTGAGTTCTGTTGTATTCGAAAAAGAGAGTGTGACTGAAGTGCTAGGAAAGGCTGGGTGCTGGAACCCTTCATAAAGATCAACGTAATGGGCAACAATGGGCTGTTGTCTTTTTCTGGTTTCACATATCACCTGGATAAGTATTTCTTCCAGCACTCAGAAAGAAATTAAAGTGCCAAACATCCCATGGCTTTCCATGAGATAACCCAAACTTGTTTCCTTTTTGTCTGAGGAAAACAAGGGCACTCTTTATATTTGGAATCGGATCTAGAGTAAGATTTGTTGAAGGGACCAAAGTTGCTAGATCAGATGAGTTTGGGTCTGCTGACCAGATCAGCAGAGCTCTCTTCAAGTCTCTGAGGGCTGCAGATGTGAAGTCCTCTAACACACAATTCAGCCCCTCCATTTTCTTTGTTAAGAATAAATGCATCAATATAATAAAGAGAGAAGTTATAGATACAGGTTTAACCTCACAGAGTGAATCCCAAAGCACCAAGGTCGGATTCATAAAGGCTTCTTGAAAGTTTTCTCATCGGTAACATTTGCATGTCTCTTCTTCTGGGTCTTGACATTTTTTTACATCTCTTTTGAGGGCTTGAAACATAGGAAGGCCAGATTTAATGGGAAGCAGAGGCCTCCTGCTTCCAGGAAGGTATTGTTAGGGTTGCCTCAAATGAAGAAGGATCATCAGCATGTTCTCAGAGCTTCTTGCTGTGGCACTGAGGAAGATTTAGCACGTTCCGATATCCATTTCTTTCCCAGCTCTAATCTTAACACCCACCTCCTGCATGCTAAATGAACATCCCAGTGCTTCATAAAGGAGACAGGAAATTAATTCCTCATAAAGGACTTTTTTTTTTCTTCCTACCCCTCTTATTAAGACTCGTCAGCCCTGTCAACAGCCAACTGAGCTTCCACAAGTCATAAAGGTGCATTTCTGCAGTCTCATTTCCTCAAGTCTCCTGCTTGATGGATTATGCCCATTAATAACCTTCACACTGGAAGAGCAGCTGCTGGGATTCACGGGACCTTGCTGGATGGTGTAACCCCGACCTTTAGCAAGGGCTATCTGGAAAATGCAGGCATGAAGCAGGGGGGCTGATGATCTGAATCTGCTCTGCTCAGTCCCTATTAGAGGCTGCAGTTAGAGGAAAAAGACCTCCCTGGTCTTGATGACCAAGGATTCCCATGGGAACTTTCAGAGCTGGACCACCCTCCTTAACAACATCTGAAACCAAGTCATTGATCCTGGAGTCTGGTGTAACTTTCATCATTTCCACATCTTTAGCACCCACTAAGGGCATGCATCCATGTTTTCAGGATACAGGATGTCCAGAACAAGGTTTTAAGAGGAAAAAGTCCATGGAGTTATCTAAAAATAATCTTTCATTGACACATAAATTAACCAAGAAGTGTAAAATCCCAACATTTTTTATTACAGTTTTTCTCTCCAACCCATAATCTGTTGGGAAATCTTTTTTTTGTGGATGTGACTAATCTTTAATTATAAGAATATCATTTTAAATGGATCATTAAAATGGACCAAGCTGCACTGAAATGACCGATCTGGTTTAAAATTGTGCTGTTTCACCCAGGTTTGAGCTCAGCAGTGTCAGATGAGTGGAGATGATGTTTAGCAAGATGGTTGCTAAAACAGCAGGCAAAATTCTTGTGAAATAAAAATGGATCATCTCCATGTGATATGGATTTGGAAGCAAACAGGGTGAGAATTTGGAGCTGATATCAGAAGCTGGAGGGCAGTGTGAAAGAAACACAGATTGCATCCCCAATTTTGGTAGAAACCTTAAAAAAGCGTAATTCATGTAGCTCTCAAAAATAAAAGCAGAAAACTAACTCAATGATCTCAAAACTAGGGAAAATATCCCAGGAACACAATGTTTGGAACTTCCCTTGGTTCCCTTTGCAAAATGTTATGTAGCATTTAATTTTGATTTTTCACATACCTACGCCATGTAAACTACAGAACAGCAGCATAATGTGGCTCTTCACAGGATTTTAAAGCTTTTCTAAGCAGGCCTACATGAAATGTTCTGTAGAAAAGTACAGTTACGCTGTGGTTGCCTAGCAAATGTCTCTGAGAAAAAGTTTCTGTTTAAAGAGAAAAACAAATTAAGTATAAACCGCATGGCCGCACTCCCCGGGGACAGTAGATTTCTGTAAGACTCAGAGGGCAAAATTGTCAAAATCTCTTGTTAAAATAGAGGCAGCACATCACAGCCATGGACACTAGAGATATTAACATGAAAAACCCTGCTAGTTCTGGCTCAAAGTCAGAAATAACTGAGTACTTTGAGATCTCTTGACCCCAAGGACTTATTAGTAACATTTTTAAAGTCATCTTTAACATTATGTGCCTTTTGTTTTTAATATATTAAGAAATTACACTCCAAAGGGGAATGGACTCCTCAGTTCTGTGCCAGTCCCTGAAATACTAAGTTGGTGTCTCTAACGCCAGAGCCAAATCTGTGTGTCCATGGAGGGAAACACACCCTGTGTCTGTCTCCTAATGGGTATTAAACTGTCTTTCGTAAGGGATTAATGGACTGGTTCAGCTTTTCAAGTTCTCTTCTTTTGCTGAAATACTTATTTAAAAACTTTCAAATTCCCTCCTCCCTTCCAAAGTCTTTTCCCACCTGTTAATAAAACAGAGCAGGTGGAAAGAGAGTCTCTGATGTTGTGGCCTCTGCTTTTCACTCGGGGGGATCAGATGAGGACCACAAAAGTCCACTGGGGCCTGTATTTGAAGAGAGAAACACAAAATAATTTGTAGAAGGATGTCCAAAACTGTAATCCTCAATGCCATGGAGTGGGAGCTGGAGAAAAACCCAGGACTCCTGTTAGTGTGGCTTCATTCTGCTTTGGCCCCTTCCCCTCCAGCTGTTCTGTGCTTCCATAATGATTAGGAGTCCCTAATTAATCAGGGTTAAACCTGATTGCCCACCCAACAGCATGATGTTCCTTAAACAATGTCATCAGAAGTCCAAAAGAAAGATTTCTGGAGTTCTCAGTGAGAGCCTTTGACCTGTTAACTGCCCACAAACCCCTTCCAGTACAGATTAAATCTTTATCCTTTAGCAGAAGACCCATTTATCCACCTGGGGCCTCAGCTCTGAGTTCAAATCATGAAGGTTTTGTCTGTCAAGGGCTATTGCCCACATTTCTTCATTCCTTCAGAAAGAGGGAATAATCTTCTTGACCTGGGTTTTTGAGACACTGGGACAAGAGTGAGAATAAATATTCTCCTTCCTGATCACTCCAGGAGTTTTAACTTACACATTTTATGTCTGGGAGTCTTTCCAATCCGTATTAATTTTGCTGAAGGAAAGAGTATCATTTAAGCCAAGGGATCCAGGATGAAACAGCTCTAAAAAAAGACTCTCTGTGTTCCTTCCCCTATGAGCTGTGAACCGCATTATTAACAAAAGTTCTGGAGTATCTCTTGGGAGAAAAATCTTGAATATGTGGAAGTGAGAAAATGGCATGGACATCCCACAGGGATGCATAGGATCTGACTGGTTTCCCCTTGCTGCAGAACAGATACAAACACAAAGTAGAAGATTACTTAGAGCAGAAGACTACCCCTCCAGTGCAGAATCTTGCTGAATAAAGACAGGACTGTGTTGTCTCTGCAGCCCCATGATTGAGGTAGTTGGCACTCACAGGCCTTTCCTAAACCCAGAGAAGGCAATTCCCAAATGGAGCATTACTGCAGAATGGCCTCATTGGCTGGGTGAACATTGTGGATTATCCTTGAATAAACAACACCTTGGTAAACAAATGAATCACCTCATTGTAAATACCTGTTCCCAGCCTGGAAAATGGTTCATCAGTCTTGTCTGAAGCTTCTGATTCCAATTCTTCAGCTGTCCTGGTTTCCAGTGGCGACAAGATGGGGCAGGCAGCACATAGAAAAAGCTGCTCCATGTTTGTGTCCTTCTCAGCTATTTACAGAAATGTTTAGATGTAGGGGGAGTTTGATTTATGTGCCTTATCTTCCTCAAACCAGAGAGAACTCTTCCCCTCCGTTACAAACACTGCTTAATGGATCTCTAACAGCCCTGCTTTCACAACATCAAATACACCAGAAAATAAGGGGGAGCAGGAGGAACCAAACAAACAACTCTATTGTTTCCAGGTTTCCCTGATAATGGGTGGAGGAAGAAATGGAGAAGAAAGAGGGGAGAGAGATAAGAAAATTGTAACTGGGTCCTTGGCACAAGCTCATCATGCATAAACATGGCAGACAAAAAATCCACAGTGTTAAAAGAAGCTCTTAGCTCCTGAAGATCCCAAGTGTTCAAAGGATGTCTGAAAGCAGACTTTCAGTTCTTTGTCAGGCCCTTTTGCCCTCTCAGGGCTCTGCAGACAAGAAGCAAATGGCCAAGGTGGTGTTTCCCCTACATGGGAGGCTGTGCTCCATCACCCGGCAAACCACTCTGGAGACAGCACACACTGGAGGATGAACCAGCTGGGGAAACTCCCTCCCCTTCAACCTCAGTAGGATTGAAAGTCACTCAATTTATCTCTTGTGAGGTATCACAGTTGTTCTCTTCCGGTGAGAGAGGCTGCTCATTACACACATTTTTATTGATCTTTGTGCACTCCTGCACAAAGTTATGCTGAAAACAGCTACAAAGAGGGTCATTTCCTTCACTCTGGCACTGTATTTCCTATCTCCTCTGAACCAGACGGGTGCTCCAACCAAAGCTATCCCAATCTCCACACACCCACCCACATATGAAACGGGTTGGCCAAAGTGAGCTGGAAACATTCATAATATTATAACAAAATCTTCTGCTGTATTTTTCCCTGCTTCCTATGCAGTCCCATGCTTGGCTTCTGCCTTTTTAACTTTATAATAGACTTCATTCTTATTTTCCTTTGTGATTTTTTCTTCACTGACCGTAAAAAACACCCAATTTGACAGCATTCCATTTGGAAAATCAAGAAGTCCATAAATAAGGCTCAAGACAGATCCAAATATAGTTGCTAACAGAAATGGTAACTTTTATGAGGCTGGACAGCAACTTTTCAATAAGACGTTTTGAGAGGCAAATGCCACTGAATGGAATGGGAGCACAGAGAAGGGTATTTTTAAAAATGAAAAGTTCAGGTGGTTTTTTTGGTCAAAAGCATTGCATTTCTCCTGAAATGTAGGGGGGAAGTGGAGAGAGAAAACAGGACAAAATATGAAAAGGTGCAAATAGAGGATTTCATCTGCTTTGATCCAGATTCTTGGGTCCATTTCTCTCACACACCACTTTAATTTTGACTTTATCTGTTACCCTGATCCTGAATAGAAAAGTTATCAACAAGTCTCATGTTGTAAAGGTGACAGTAGGGAAGATGAGAAGGCTCCAAAGCAGCTGGAGCAGTCTAGGGCCCAGTTCCCTTAGAACATAAATGAGAATTAAATGCTTAATTGCTGCTGGTGGTGCTTGAAGTCCATCATGGTTCTTGCTGTAAGGCAGAGGAGGGAGGACTGGATTGGGCCTGTGCTCACTTGTGTCTCTGGAGCTCAGAACTGGAGATTATTGGAGTGTTTCTTTAAGAGGCATCCTTAGCTCTGAGCACTTCAGGGAAACCTATGACACACAAGTACTCCCTTGTAAAGAGGTTTTTTCCTCTCTTTCCTATGACTTCTCAAGATCTGAGCTCAGTCTCAGCCTCTCCTTTAGCAGATTCCCTCATTTATTTAGGTTTCTCTCTTCTTCTCACTTGTTTCTTTTTAGATAATGCATAAAGAAATCAATAGCTTTTAGGATTCCATCTTCCTGTCCTTTTTTGTTTTAAATGGGACTCTTTCAAACAATAATCAGGAGAAGCACATGGCCAGACGATACTTTCAAGTAAGTTTCATTTTCTTTGAGAAACAAGCTTTTAAAAGTCATATTTGATTAATTTTTTTTCCCTGCAAGATAGGAATTAAAATCAGTAGATTTTGCTCATCCTGGCCAAAAGCTGTTTTCAGTGAAGAGCTTAGATTACTCTGTTAGTAAAACCCAAGGTGTGGCAGGTTTGAACTCCCTCTGCCCTGTCCACCTGCAGGATTCTCAATTCACACACACCACAGGAGAGATCCACACACCCATTCATTTGTCCTTGATGGTTTAATTAGTACCTGAACCATTCAACACTCACCTCTTCACCTGTCCTTTTCATTCAAATGTCACCTCCCAAACCAGTCTCTCCTAAGGAGTGAGAGGAAGGGGGAGAATTTTCAAATTAAGGAATCCTGCTTTTTCTTCTGGATTAACCACCCATTTAAAACGACATTTGCCCATCAGAGTCTGGAAGGGGAAGGAGCACTCCTAATTTGAGATATAAAAATGGTAAGAGAGAGAGGGGACACAACTGAGGAAGAAAGTGCTTGGACCAGCACAGATGCACAGAGGAAATCCAGTCCAATGTGAGACCTTGGCATCCAAGGAGATTTTTACTAATGTTCTCTGCAAGTCTTATTACTTCATACATATTCTCATCCCTCTGACAGAGATACTGCATAAATCACTTCCCCTTGTCCCAGGCTGACCCCCTAACCTCTGAGAGATAATGAGGCACTGTACCTAGCATTTCCTAATGCTGCCAAGATCTAGATCAAAGAACATTAATTCTCCATGATAACATCTCTATTTATTAATGCAAATGCCTTTAATCCTTCCCCAGCCTCTACTCTGCTCACCACCTTTTATTATCGAGATTTCTTTGGAATTTGGTAAATTGGCTTCGTGTCCCCAGAAGGTGGATGTCACTAAGAGCTGAAGTCTGATGTGTCCCCCCTGGCAGTGACACTCACTTCCTGGACAGAGTAGCTCCTGGACTCATTACAGTTCGCAAGCGCTACATGCTGGGGCTTCCCAAAAGTGCCACAGTGTTTGTATTCATTCCATAGTGTTGCGGTGATACTGGATGGTAAAATGCTGCGACCTTCCAAAAGCGTCTCTAAAGAAATCGCTCTGTGTAATCAGCACACTTGCACACACACGTAGGCTTTCATACCGGATAGCTTGTAAAACAGTCCAACGATAAATGAGCAGAGAAAGTCTTCACATGGGGTTCTACAGGAGAAATCTTTTTAATGCGTCCGCATTTGTGCATGGTTTTTCAAAAGCGCCGTCAGAGCAACGGGGGTCCAGGGGAAGGGAACCAATCAGGAACCTCTGGGGGCATAAAAGAACAGAACAGAGCATTCTGGGGAAAGCCTTCTCACTCCACCGACCTCCACACCATAGAGGTCAAGAAATCATTCATAATAATTTTTTTAAATTAATTTCCCCCCCGTTTTTGCCAGCTATCAGTGAGAAGACTGTGATTTCCCTCTTCCCCCTCCAATCTTCAATATCATGTGTTGCTCAAAGTTATTTTCCAGGGTGTTTCTGAGGAAAACAGTGCAGGTCAGCTCTTCCTGCCAGCTACCACATGTGCTGGGATGTTTACTTATCTTAGAAACAGATCAGGAAGCTCTGTGGATTTATGCTAAGTAATAATCTTTTCCAAGCAAAGGTTTCCAAGGAAGTAGGAAAAAAGCCTTGACTCTCACAAACAGGCCAACAGAGAAAGAAAGGAAACTCCATCTACTTAAGCAGTGCTCAGTGCAGCAGACATAAGGTGGGATTCCAGAATGGGAGTTCTCTGCCACAGCCTCACACACACACTTTGGTAGATGGGATCTGGAACAAAGAACTATGGAGCTCTTACAATGCCATCATAGACTGGTTTGGTTTGGAACAGACCTTAAAGCCCATCTCATTCCAATCCCTGCCATGGGTAGGGACACCTCCCACTAGACCAGGCCCTGTCCAACCTGGCCTTGGACACTTCCAGGGATGGGGCAGTCACAGCTTCTCTGGGCAACCTGTGCCAGGGCCTCCCCACCCTCACAGGGAAGATATTTTTCCTAATATCCAATCTAAACCTACTCTCTTTCAGTTTGAAGCCATTCCCCCTCGTCCTATCACTCCAGGCCCTTGTAAATAATCTCTCTCCATCTTTCCTGTGGGCTCCTTTCAGGTGCCATTTTTACTATTTGAGTGGAGAACCACTCTGGGGGGAGTGCCTTATGATGGGAAGGTGAGAATGACCTTCTACACTATGGGAGCTGGGAACACACACCCAGCAGAGTGGCAGTCTCGGGGGGTGCTCAGGAGCTTCACAGGAGGCCAAAGAGACAGGCATTGGATCAGGAAACACCACAGTGTGAAGACTTTGCAGATTGCTGCTTCAAAGAATGACTGCACCAAGAAGTGGTGAAAGAAGTGACCCTGAGGAAGAAGTTGACAGGAAATTGCTGGGTCAATTATACCCCTCTTTCTCCAGTCAGTGCTGGCTGTACCCTCGGGCACAGGGGGACAGGGATTTAGGGTCTATTACTGTCACATGAAAAGAATGAAAAAGTACTTCGCCTTCCTCCCCCAGCTCCCTGTCTGTGAGGGAAGTTTATAAAATTTTCCTTCCTTTCCTTTTTCTTTGGCTGTTCTGTTTGTCAGGGCCCACACCTGCTATTAAATTTCTGTACAGAGAACAGCCCTGCAATGTACAGGACTCAAATTTAGTCTGTGAATGTGACATCAATATTACTACCTAATAAGCATTAGACATCGGCCTGTAAGCAGAGAAGAACAAATGCTTCCTTCATACAAACAGGGATTATTGTCCCATAAGGCACTGACGGACAAAAGTGGAAAATCGATGTAAGAAACTGAATATCTGGACTGAACTCCAGTTTGTCCCAGGGTCCAATCTGGCACCTATTCTCTTCTTCCTATTCAGGCTGAAGTCCTGTCAACATCAATGGAAGCTTTTTCCAATTATGGAAGGAGGGAAAAAACATAACACTCTGTAAGGCTGCAGCTCCATCACCTTTTCCTTTCTTGGCCCTCAAATGCTGAAAGAGTGACCTTGTTTTCATTAAGAGGAACACCTTGTGAATGAATACAGGATGTCAGGCGGGAACAGAGGCACACAAGGCAAAGAATTCATTAGAGAAAGTTTCAGTACTGCAGAGTGAGACATTCATTATTTTACATCTAGTCCCTGTAAGTTTTAATTAAAGAGACCAGGCAGTTTGTATATGAACTGCCTAATATTGTACCTTAATATCCCACTAAATGTGAATCCAAAGTTTTCCTAGTTTAAACATTTTTTCCTATCACTGCACAGTACATGGCCAATTTCACCCTGAAAGCTGGGAGACAAAACAGTTTGGAGGGTGCAGGCCCTCAAGAAAAACTGTTCTTGGGAGACCCCTGGCCCAGTTTTGCAGCCTCTGGAGATTTACATAACTCAGGACAACACTGGAGATTTCAGTGTATGGATGTGTAGAATTAAATCTGCAAACACTTCAGGCTCCCCGGCACTGAAAGTTGAGAAAATCACTATAAAAAAGGCAGCTCTCTGGAGCCCTGAACAGGATTGTGACCTGTACACTCATCACATGGCTGAATTGAGAAGCTTGGAGTGATGCTGGGGCTCCATATTCAGGCATCATCCTTTTCGCCTGAGGCCTTGGCATATCACAGAACGGCACGGGTTGGAAGAACCTTAAAATTCATCCCACCCCCTGCCATGGGCAGGGACACCCTCCACTATCCCAGGTTGCTCCAAGCCCTGTCCAACCTGGCCTTGGACACTTCCAGGGATCCAGGGGCAGCCACAGCTTCTCTGGTCAACCTGTGCCAGGGCCTCTCCACCCCCACAGGGAAGGATTTCTTCCCAGTATCCCATCTAGCCCCTCCCTCTGGTGGTGTGTATCCATTCCCCCTTGTCCTGTCACTCCAGGCTCTTGTAAACAGTCTCTCTCCATCATTCCTTTTGGGTCCCTTTGGCAACTGGAAGGCTGCAATTATGTTGCCCCTAAGCCTTCTCTTCTCCAGGCTGAACAATCCCAAAGCTGCTCCATCCCTCTGATCCCCCTGGAGCCTCCTCTGGGCTCTCTCCAGCAGCTCCAAGTCCTCCCCATGCTGGGCCCCAGGGCTGGGGCATCTCTGCAGGTGGGGTCTCACCCATGAGGGGGTAGAGGGGCAGAATCCCCCCTCCCCTGCTGCTCACTCTGGGGGCTCAGCCCAGGGCACAGGGGTTTTCTGGGCTGCTCAGACACTTAAACTGCAGAGACTTTTGGGTTTACACTGCAGGGGACAGGGATCTGCTCTGTTAAACAGTCTCAGGCTCACACCCATCTAACCCCACGCAATTAACCTCAGCAGTCACAAATCCGTGCTGCCCATGCCAGGGAGGGGTAGCTCCCCACACGCAGTGGGACTGCTGGATAAGTCCTTTGGTAAAACCAGCCTCAGGACTTCTGGATTGAATACTATGAATTCCTGCAACCTGTGTGAACTGAAGAAACATTCCATTAATCTTACACATAGGTGACCTAACCACCAGTCACAGCTGCTTGTGGTTCATCAGGGTATTTTTTGTGCTGGTAACTAAAATTCAGAGCCCCTGCAGCCCAGCCCCTCTGGGCACTGATAACTTCTCGTGGGCAGCTGCTCAGCAAGGAACCAACACACAGGCAGGGGATTCAGGAACATTTTGTCAAAGAGATGCAAAAAGGAAAGATCATTTTAGACTGATTCGCCTCTGTGTGTGTGTTCCTAAATCTGTGTGTGCGTATGTGTGTCTGTGTGTTTGCCTTGACTGAGTGAATCACCCTACCTGTTACAGTGTAAAACAGCAAACATTACTAAAACCCGTAATAAGCCTAGTGGTGGTGATTCAACCAAAGCTAGCACATCTGTCACTGAGCAGCAGAGTGCCAGGCTTTTCATCAGGGGAAATACAATTGAATAATAATGTAGGGAAGGTAAAGCAGCTTCTACAGAGCTTTCTGCCAAATTAAATACAGGGTGTGCTAAAGAAAAGGGGAGAAAAAAGCTACACAAATGCATAACCCCGCTTGAATACAAATCCCTCAGTAATGGGGACTCTGTGGCTAAAGACACATCACATCTGTAGTGTGAGCCGCTTGTTCAGGGCTGGGGGGTGGATGTGGGTGGATGGGTGAGCAGTGAGGATGCTGACAAGCGTCCAACTCTGGGAACATGAAATCTTTCCCGTGCCAACAGCCAAATAAGGAATTGAAGGGGAGGAGGAGATGGGCTTTTTGACTAATATTTGGAGGCCTGATCCTCCAGTGCCATCTGGTCACTTGGCAGTTCTCTTGGCGATGCAGAAGAGACTTAACCCATCCAAAGTGGCCTCAGAGGGATTTCCCTGTGGTAAAAAGTCCTTTGATGGCAAAGGAGTTCTGCAGTGCTTGAAGGAGACACTAAATGTGTGAAAAGACAACATTGCTGGAGGCCGTCTCCCCAGACTCTGGCTCTCCCCAGCCTTGGCTCATCAGATAAAGCCTAAGGAAGGGAAGGATGGGGTGAGATACTCGCCAAATCACTGCCTTTAAGCCTGCTTGGTGGGTCAGAAAAAAACCCAACAGAGCCATGGGGCAGGGGGAACAAAGTCAGGATCTGTGGAGCCGGAGGAGGATGGCCCTTCTCGCTCTCCAGGGCATGGGGATCTAAAGCTTGTTCAAATCCATAAATCTCAAGGACTGCAATGGCTATTGGAGGCAGCAGCACTGACTCACAGGAAGGAGCCACCAAAGAGGCCTTCCAGAAACTTCAGCGATGTATTGTGGTGGTAGTGCCACTTCTCAAACCAGCCTTCTGTACCCCCACATCCCTTTGGTACTGCTATGGTTGTACAAAGAGCCTTTGATGGGGGTAACGCTGTGAGTGACCCTGACTTGTTTCTGCCAGAGTGTAAATAAGGATAATGGACCATCAATCCACCAGCTACAAATGAAACATCTCTGTAAAGACAAAAAGAAAGGAAGAAGAGAGGCTTGTGGTGCAGACACTTTCCTGTCTGCAGAGGCACTCTTTTGGGGCATTTCATTTTAAACATCCATTTTCTTTACATTTTCTCTTTCCCTTGTACACAGAGCATTTTCTTCTGTTCTGTTTTTGTTCCCATTTACTTCATTCTTTTTCAACCAGAGGGTCATTAAAAATCCCAACACCTTTTAAGCACTTGTGTTTACCTTTCACTCAGCTTTTAAAACTGCTGCAGGGCTGGAGATAAAACCACACACATTCACACACAAATATCCAGACCCCTTCTGGCTGGAGCGGGAGTCGAAATAAACCTTTTGGACTATTTCAAGACGAGACAGATCTGCAAAAGCTCCGACACAAAACCTGAAGAGGTGACCCCCGTGGGGGGGATGAGCATGAGTGGATGCTTGGGGCATGTGGGTTCTCTGTCCCNTCAAAAATTGTCTCCTTGATTCTTCCACGGGCCAAGGCTGTCTCCCAGGGAAAGGTTGCAGCCACCCCACTGCAACAAAAACCCATGACAATCAGCACAGCCACAGGTCTCCCAGGCTGAAAGGAAGCCCTCCTGCAAATTTCACTGGAAAACGTGCCTTGCAATCGCCTCCCCCGAGCTCATAAACAGTCCTGCCAAGCAGTTCCAGCTGAGTCACTACTGCAGGCCAGCTCATGCCTCCCCCTCTCCTGCTCCTCCCCCTTTTCCACTGCCTGGCAGCAGAAGGATCAATGCACTCTGCCCAGGCTACCAAACATGCTGCAAAAATTCAGGCTAATGAGCAGTGTTAGATGAAGTAGGAGACAATAAAGCCCCCAGCATTCGAGCAGAGCAGGGCTGGGTTGGTTTTCCTCATTCCCTTCAGAAGCTGGATGAGGCCGAGCAAGCAGCCACAGAGAGGCACTGAAAGGTGCCATGGCAATTTCCTCGAGATGGGCAAGATGGCGAAGGACTCCTGGAACAGACCAATCAACGGAGCAAACTCACGGGAAGGTGAGGGAAAGAACAATAGAAAGAGCACCAGTATTTCTGAGTGAGGAGCTTGCCAGTCATATTTACTGATTATTGCATCCATATGCACACGAATTGCACTTCACTTGCGGTGCTGAATCCCCCCACAGACACCTCTGTGAAGGGGCTGCGTCACCCCCTGCCAGACCACTGCCTGTGCCTAATTCCCCAACTGCAGCTACAGATTTATGGCTCCACAGTGCCCAGTCCTAACACACCTCCCTGCTGTCCATCTAAAAGCAATAATAATAAAGGAGAGGGTTTGGAGCAATTCAGTCCCACTCCTGAGCCAGGGAACAGCCACGGGCTCTCACTGCTGGGCAGCCCAGGGAGGGTTTGTGCTGCGGGCAGTGGCCAACACCTGACACTTACAGGGGAAGGGAAAATAAACCTGTAGTGCACTTCAGTCAGCTGTACTTGAACCGGGAAATGTGTCTCTGCTTTTATCCCCGTGAGAATTGCAGCTGGGGGAAAGTAAACCTCAGTAAAGGCAGCCAATGCCACCTTTCTGAGTCCACACCTCAAAATGCATCGTCCACCTGCACGAGTCACCGAGGAGCCCATCAGCAGAATTTGGCAGAGTTTGACCTTTTTTCCCCTCTACCACTAAAAATTATTTAAGCAATTTTTGGGGTTTTTTTAGGGTTTGTTTTTTCATTTAAAACAAATACAGAAGAAAATGTCATTGCTACTGATTTTTATCCTTCCAGTTCTTTAGAGTTTGATAATTTTTCAAAGGAATCATCTCAAAATCAAATGGATTACTGAAGAGAAATTAAAAAAAAAAAAAACCCTATAGATGTCTTCAGAAGCTGCTGAAACAATTCTTTGGTATTTCATATTTGAAAAAAGGGAGAAAGAAGGAAAGGAAGGAGAACCAGGTATGATAGCTGTGGTGTCCCTGCCCATCACAAATGGCACTTTTCTTGGGATCTTCTTAGCTGGAAAATATTGGACTGTCTTCATCCCATGCCATCCAATTTCTTGGCTCCTCTAACAGCAGCCAGGCCTGATGTCCTGTGCATCAGAGAGCTCAGTTCTGCCTTCAAACATCAGCTCTTGAGGCTGAATCTACCACCAAGAGGGTGTTTGGGATCCAAAACCCCGTGTTTTTGCTCTCCTCTACCAGAAATGGCTTTTCATCAAGCAAGGGAACTGCAACCACCCAGCTCACACTACCAAGACTAAAATCACTTTCCAAAATTAGCTCAGTACAGCCTCCAAACCTTGGGTTGGATGTGAACCAGGTTTCTGGAAGAGAAGGGTAAAAAGAAAAGGAGAAAACAGATGCAGTTTGGAGAAAAACAGAAACATCTTGTCTCTCTTTTAGAGGAAGATGATTTGCCATGAAATATTACTGCTTTAAGACACATCATTGCATCATTCCATGGTGCTTTCAGACTATTGGCCTCACCCATTTATTTTCACACAGAGACCAGACTGTAAACCTCTTGGGGTAATGAAAAAAAAGGAAAAAGACAAGTCATCTGTTTTCCTCTCAATTCTTGCAGATAGATTATACCTCCTTGTATCTTAAAAAAAAAAAAAAAAAAAAAATCTACTTGAGCCAACCCTTTACTTGTACAGACTTGGGGACATTGAAGTGCAAATGTGAGCAAAAAGCTCTTCTCGTGTCACTTGTTGGGTAATAACCTTTGGTATTTTTAAACCAAAGCACTAAGGGATTTTCTGACTGTCTTTTGCAAAAATAAGAGCAAAATTCTAACCCTCCTCGCTTCAGCAAGAGGAAGGAGAAAGGTTTAAAAATGCAGCTCCTACATTTACCATGGCAAGTTGTGCCAAATAAAAGCAAACTTCCATATGCTGATTTTTTTTTTGGTACATTTCATGATTTTCATGTTTTACACCATGATTTTTGTATGCTCAGGGTTGGCGGTGTTGCAGCAGGGATGTGTCACTGTCAGCCCAGACAAGCAGTTTTGCTTTGGACCAAATTCTGTTCCTTTCCTGGCTCCTGTGGGATCCAAAAGTTCACCATCATTCCCACCCAGACATCCTCCAGGTGACCACTGGGCAGGTACAACAACATGGGGAATCTGAGCTCTCCTGCTGCTGCTTCTACACAGAATCCTGGATTGGAGAAGCGTGAGGGTTCTGCTGCTGCATCTTACATGCCTTTAGTGCATTTTAAATATTAAGTAATAAAAATATGTATAAGTAAAGAGTACATCCATAAATATAGCAAATGTATAACTCACTGAAATATTTCATTACTAGNCTGTGGTCTGTTGACGGTGGAGTGTTCTTCTGCTGCATCTAGCATGCCTTTAGTGCATTTTAAATATTAAGTAATAAAAATATGTATAAGTAAAGAGTACATCCATAAATATAGCAAATGTATAACTCACTGAAATATTTCATTACTAGCAGCCACATTCTCTAGCAGAATAACTGAGAGCAGAATTTCTCCTGACTTAGCTTCTCATTATTAAAATACTACCAGTGATTACTTGCAGGACATGCATTCCAGAGCTAATCATTTGGGGATTAATTTTATGTGTGCATAAATAACTCCTGTTTTGACTCAGGGCCTTCAAGCAATGTACTTGACAAAATACACTTGTGTTTGAATACCACAGGCTCAGCCAGCGCACACACACAGAACCTGTGCTTTTACATAGCCACGGGAGGATTAATGTCCTTGTTCTTTCCTCTCTCACCTAAAGAAGCTGTGGTTTTGTTCCTGGAAGTGTTCAAGGCCAGGCTGGACAGGGCTTACAGCAGCCTGGTCTAGTGGAAGGTGTCCGTACCCATAGCAGTGGGGTCAGAACAAGCTGATCTTTAAGGTCCCTTCCAACCCAAACCACTCTATAATTCTTAGAAACCTCTATATTCCACAGTGTGCCGAGGTTATTGTTTGAAAAGAGCTTGCAAATTTGTCACCATCCAGCCATAAAAATTCAGAATATTTAAAAGCAGCTTTTGAAATCAACTCACAAACCCTGCTCCATTTAAGAGAGCAGGCTCCAACCACATATGCAGGAGAGATGTCATGGCCAGGATACACCACGAGAACTTGGATAATGTGAGGACAACTTTTGATCTGCTGCAAAGCTGATGAGACATCAGGCAACCAGTGCTCCACACACTGCTGTCACCTAGAAGGGTCGAGCAAACTCATCCCTAGCACCTGCAATAAATTTATTTTTCAATGGAAATATGTTGGCTAAGCCAAAGCTTTCCTGTCTTTACTGTTGCTACCTGTGAGCAGGGAGCCTGCATGACCAAAGGTGTCCTAAAGCCTGTCACAAACTGGGCAGCTCCAGCTTTCCTTTGCCTCATCTCCTGAGATTTTAAACAGTGGAAACATGGAACATTTAGCATAGAAGGGGTTGAGCACAATGTCAGTTACTGTAAGTGGTAATATATATATATCCATTCCCATATTCACATGTACATTTGTGGCCTTACCCTACCACTTAACTTTACAGACATACAAGTTCCATCACTTTCTAATCTATTGAATAAATTATTTCAGAATCATCAAGTAGGTTATTTCTCACATCTTTCTCTGAATTGAAATTACTTGGGTGGGAGAATGAATTATACAGAAAATTGTCTTTTTATATCTGACTCAGGAAAAGAAGTTGAAATTTTTATATTTCTCACTGAATTAAAATTTTAGAGATGATTTGTTGCTTAAAATATTTTATTTCAATTGTGTTGCAACATTCAGTTTTAATAGGGAAATGGTCCATTTGGGTTACACTGAAGTAGCATAATATATTACAGAACACTGGCCATAGACATTTATATTTATTACAGTGTGAACTGTCATAATAAATGCAGTTGATACATTTTATTTTATCAAAACAGTGGAATGGTATAAAAAAAATGTAAATTATATGTTTCAACTATTCCCAGCTGGAACTATCATTGAAACAGACTTCTTCCAGCAAAATATTTTGGTTTTGACAAAACAAAAATTTTTGGACCACATACTATTTTCTCAAGATACAGAGTGGAAGACACCAAATATATCTCTGATACTGGCCATGATCTGAGCTCTGATTAAAAGAAAATGAAGTCAAATCCATAGCTTTAGTTAGCTTTAGTTACAGTGAGACTGCTTTAATGCAGGCTGGGAATATCCACACCTCTGTGAAATTCTGTGCCCTGGGATGGGCATTCCTGAGGAAACCCCCATCACTTAATTCTTGTAGACCTTATTGATTTTCCTATTGGAAAATTCTGGTCCTTCAAATTAAGGATGGGATTTCTAAAATCCTAAACCTGGTAGACTGATCAGTCATCTGTAACCTGTGAGATGCCATCAGGAATGCAAAGATGTTCAAAGCTCTGGAGATGGTTCATCCCTGGGCAATAAAAGGGCAAAGATCAGCCACAAACCAATTCTCCATCTTCCCAGTGTATTAGAGTGAAAACAAAGGTTCAAACCTTGATATTTTGGGTGTGGAGAGAGGCAACAGAAAGCTCTTTTTTTATCCCGGAGGGAAAAACCAAAGGGGTTATTTGCTTCCCATCCCTTCCTATCCTCAGTCTCTCCATTAAGCACAGGGACACTAACAGAATCCAAAGAGGAAAAATAAGGAGCATCCACACACCTTAGAGGCTCCAGACTGCTGCTGCTTGACTGCCAAGCAGCATCTCCATGCCCCCATCACTGTTTGTTTGGGGCAGGATGAGGGGGGAGTGATTTGGAAAGAATGGCCTTTGTAGTAAATACTTCTCAGCATTTGCTTTCAAAGCCTCACCAGCAACCCCAAAGCAAGGGGTAATAGCAGTGAGTTCTCATATCTGTTTTGCCTGGACCCCCTGAAGAGTCAGTCGTGAGAAGGCCCCTAAGGCACTTTTCAGCTGCTACAGACCCTCTGCTCCTGGGGTCAGGGAGTGAGCCCTGCCGGGGTGGAGCTCACACTGCTGAGACAACAAACAACCCTGGGGCTTTTAGCTCCAGCCACCACCACGTCCATCACGGAACTTCCCTCAGTGCCACTTCTGCACCTTGCCTCCAGCTTCTCTCTGGAATTCTTTATTCCCCTTCTCCTCCCTCCTGGTCCCTGTTCTCCCCTACACAAGGCAGGGGACCGGCCATGAACAATGTGGCCGCTATTGTTCTGCAGGGCACGGAGCTCCCACATATCCCCCTGCTCCGAGGGGAGAGCCAGCACTGTCCTCCACACCAAACAGAGGGGCCACGGGGTATTTTATGGCTCTCCTGCAACCTTCATCTCAGAGATGTGGCCTTTTACCTCGGGCAGTGGCAGCTCTTGGATTTAGACTGAGAGGTCTGCGAGTTCAGTCCCTAGCACTGGTGACTCACACGGCACCATCACATTATAAATCGTGCTGCACTTTGGAATGCAGGGCTGTTTGTAAGCTGCAAAGCAGCTCAGCCGGCCTGGAGCTCTCACCAGCAAACCCAGGCAGTTCACCAGGAGCAGGGCAGCACTGGTGAAGGACTGGAAAAACCCCCAGGAACTGGGAATGCACTGCCAGGATGTCTATGCTGCAGTAACGCCAACAGATGCTTTCCTTTTTCTTACCATGAAATTCCTTCTGCTTGCTTACTCCTACCTGCACCTTTTCCTTTGCTTCCAAATTGGCATCCAAAGCCAATTCCTTGTCTTGCTTATTCCTTACCTGCACCATTGCCCCAGAGGTGCTGCCTACAACAAATAAACAGCAAATAGAAGAGCGACACATGAACTAGGACAGCCAGGACACCCTGGAAGAATGTGTCACATCAAAGGCTGAGGCAAAGAAGTGAAAAAAAAGGAGGAGAAAGAGAGAAGACTGGAAATGAATGCTTCTCTTGTCTCAGTGCCCCCATGGTGATGTGAAAAGTCATTAAACACCTCAACAGACTGGCACGGTGGAGTAAACAGGAGCAGCTAATAGGACAGAGGCACGGGCACTTTATCTCTTGCCTCTCTTTGGGTTCAGAGCAATGAAGGTTTCACATTCTCACGGCATCCTCCTGTGTTTTTAATATTCTCCTATCAGCAAGATAAAATCCTCCTCACTCCTTTCCTTGAAAACTTCTTATTGGAAGAAAACTAAAAAAAAAAAAAAAAAAAGCTTTGCTCTCACTGCATGGGGAATTTCAAACCCAGAGTTGTTTATTTTCTCCCTGTCCCCTCACTTGAGAAGCCTGGCTGGAAAACAAACTGTTTCACTACATGTCCTTGGCCTGGACTCCCTGCAAAAAGCCAACAGAAGAGCAGCAAGGCTCAACAGGAGAAAAACATCTCTAAAATCCTGCAAAGTGATTCCCTCTGGGGCCTTCTATGAAAAGCAGCAGGGGGACAGCAGCAGAAGAACTGGGAGTGGGGTTAGACAGAGAAAGGTTTCATCATGGGATGCTACTGCTGTAAATAATGACAATAGTTGTATTTTCTTTATTAGAAGTCAGTAAGAGCAATCACATGTGAATCTCCACTCTGCTACATCCTGTACAGAACTTACTCAGCATCTGAACAGAAAAAAGCCCTCTTAGAAAAATAAACAAGTAAATACCCACTGGGAAGAAGAGCCTCCCCTTGGGAATCTGGCAGAAAGAACTGGAAAACCTGACTGCACCAGTAGAGACTTCCAGCATCAGGGTGTGCACACTCCATGTGAGACAAGATGGATGGAAACCTTCCCCCAAAACCTTTAGAAAGAGAATCAAATGTCATTTTCCCTGCAATACTCCACAGAAGCCATACACTCAGGCAAGCTCCAGTCCAGTGTGTCCTTACTTTTTGCTTACAAATATCACATTTAAGCTACTATTCTTTTTTAATATGGATTTTTAGACCATATCTTCTTATATTGTCCCTTTTCACCAGCAGAAAGCCATCTCTAGCATTCTACCTGGTGAGTGAACCTCTGAATTACAGGGAATATCTTTGCTATACTTAGAGCAAGCTGTGAAAGTCTTGAACGCAGATGATTGAGAAATAGGGCATCATTTCTTTGCTTTGAAAGGAGGGTTCATTGAAAGTATAAAACCATGAATATTTTACCCCAAAGTGCAGGTGTGAAACACTTCAGCATTCATCTCCCTCCCTGTCCTTGAGTGTGGCAGTGATTGTCCACCAAGAATAGCTGGCCAGGGAGCCGGGTCTGGGGACAACTCAACTGAGAGCATCCACCTGCTCCTGTGCCTGCAACAGCCCCAGCTCTCCTGCCTTCAGGGGAGAGCACAGGCCCATGAAGTGGATCTTTCAGAGCCATTCTCTCTCGCTACCAATTTTAATGCTGCTTTTAAAGCCATTTTTTCCAGCAGGGAAATCATTTTATCTCCGAGGGTATATATCAGCTCTGCCTTCAGCTGTCCCTCAGCTGCCCAGAGAGCTGACTCCGGGCGAGTTCTGCTCCCATTCCCTACCAAGGACAACAGAGGTTTTGAAGATGCTGATGGTCCTTGACTAGCAGTATTAAGACACTAAATTACGCTGACATGGCCCATAAATCGCTAAATGAGGGACTCCCAGACAGAGATGTGGCGTGAGCTGAATGACTACGAGGGCTGCCCGTTTCCCAGGACTCGAGCTGAAGAGCTGGCACCTGAGGGGTGGTCTACTGCATGTGCCCAGGACACCCTTCTGCCAGGAGGGAAGAACATTTCACCACAGGACTTGGTCACTTCTATGGAAGTGTCCCAGTTGTGCAGGACTTAAGAAGTTTGGTTATATTTTCCTGTTAATGCTGGCTGTTATTTGCATATATTGGGTAAAGGACAACTCTCCGGGTAGAAGCACACAAAGACAGTCTCCACCTCTAAAAATAGAAGGAAATTACTATTTCTAAAGAGGACAGAAAGCCTTTAATCGCCTTAAGATTGTGCCACCTGCCCACTAGCAGGCAGAAAAATATTATTTGGATATTTCTATTTTATTTGGATTTATACATAAGTTGATAAAAGACCCAAGGCAGCATGGGGAACTATTCCCAGAATGAAGGGAATGGGAATATTGTCTAATTTCCAGGAGCGCATCATGTAGGTCATGTAAAGATGAGACAGAACCTACCCTTGGCTAAATGAAAGCAGTACACTTTAAAGCCCCAACAATTACAGTGAGCTAAGACACAAGTTGTCCTAGCTGGAAGTTACTCATAAATTCATAACTTTGGGGCCTTGTGAATAATAAGCCACTACCTGTCCTATTGGCCAGATTGCAAGGGACTCTGAGCAACCTGGTATAGTGGAAGGTGCCCCTGCTTATAGCAGGGGGTTGGAATAAGGTGATCTTCAAGGTTTTTTCCAACCAAAACCAGCCTGGGATTCTATGAACTCACCTTTATGAATTTCCTCTTTAATTGATATCAGCCAAGTAAGAGCTAAATGTAAAGGACAAACAGGCTGTGCCAGCTATAAAAACACACTGTGCTCTGACAGCGATGTGCTCAAGAACATTTTCTCTTCATGGAAAGCAACTTTGTCTAAAGTTACCATTAAATAAAGGATAGTGTCTTTCCTCCTTTAAGGATCAGGGTCTTATGTTTTGATTTCGAATGAGGCAACACAGGGGATTTCTGCTATCCCAGGGGTTCAAGGATCCACAGCTGATCAAGTTCAGGAGTTTCAGTGGTGCCATGGTATTGGGGGAACATAAATCACTATTTACACCAAAACACTCAGGAATATTTCACATGGTGCACAGCACTTCTACTTCTGTCTGCTGAGAAATCAACTTAAACTTTATTTTTAGGATAATCCTATTTGCTGTTTGTCACAGCTGGGGAAAATCCTGGAGAGAAAAGACAAATTTTGCTATGACCTGTCTAATTGGTACCTTGTTAAAACTTAGAATAGCCCAACCTCCCAGGTCCTGCTCAGGATTGAGACTTTTTAAAATACTAAAACAGTCCCTAAAAACAGCCCAATTGTCAGGATCTCACAATCAAAGCTAAGATATCAGGAAGGGGGTGGGGAAGACACTGACACACAAGCGATGATGCTCATCTCCTCCCTGCAAGGCTTTCAGATGATGTTTCTCTGCTTTACCTGCATTTTAGGCTGGTAAATGACCCTTTGACAACAAACCTAAGTGTGAAGGGAGAATAGGCAATCTCAATGACAGTGATTTTTCCTCACCTAATCTATGTAAATTCAGATGATCTCTGCTGCTTTGGAAAGAATTGTTTTGTTTAGTAGTGTTTAAACTGAAGCAGATAACTACCCATCCCTCTCCCCCCAGCCAAGATTGAAAATGCTATGGGAAAGATGTCCAGAGAGCTGATAGAGTCTGGCATCATTTACTCTGGGTACAGAGTGTGAGGAGGAATAAAAATGCAGACTCAACAGTTTCAGAAATGTACCAGCACAGCAAGAAAGGCAGGCGGACAGATTGCTGGGATAGACCCCTTCTTAGCAACAAGATCTATGGCAGCACAGGTTTTCTGTTTGTTGTATGGTTTTAAGAAGGATGTATTTTTCCTAGGATTAAATAAAAAGGAATATTCTGCTTTCCCTAATTCTCCATTCCCCTCCATCTGCAGAGGTCTGCATTCAGCTTGAGTAGAAGGAAAAAGATTATTTTTATGCTCCAATTTCATAAAGCCGCTTTCAGTTTCGAAACAGCTGTTAATAACTCCAGGACTGGGGTGGGAAGATGATTTTTTGCTGTGGGAAGAAGGAGCTGATCTGGGTCTCAGAAGCTGCTGGCTCCATTCCACCCTGCTATGCCTTCATTGGGCAACCTGGACCAGTCTCAGTTTGAGCACTGAGGTTTCCCCACCTGTGAAGTCCAGAGAATGATCAGATTTGTTGTTTTTTCACTGCCCTTTGCTCATCAGGACACAAACTGCCCCTGGACTGCAGACACTCCAACCTGGATTCACACTTTTTGGCAGTGATAACCCCCAAACTTCTGAAATGCCAAGAATTTCATCCAGAGCAAACGTGTGCTCAAGGTGGATGTGTCCTGCTGGCTCCCAGGCCAGGTTGTATCATATGCAGAAATTTCTAATTCATCAGCTGGTGAAATGTACTGCTGAACCTTCCCTTTATTCATAGCAATATCCAGCCTTGCTCCAAGTCCAAATATCCTATAGCTTGACCCAAACACCATCTTCTTCCTTTCCTACCCTTGTGTTGAAGCGTTCCAGGGTTTCACGTGGAAACACGGATGCTAGAACCATCCCATAAGTCCTCAGCTTTAAAGACTCTTTACACAGCAGTATACACCTCCAGTCCCACGATTAAACCCACAAAATCCTTATTTATTCTCCTATTTCAGTTGCACCCCACAATGCAGCGTGGTGAGCAGTTTAGCATTGCCTGCTGCTGGGGTGGAAGGAAAGAAAAAGGAATGAACAACATGACAGCATCATCAGTTCTATGTTGGCGTGTGACTGGGTGTGAAGAGGATGGAAAGTCATTTTCCTGACTTGCCAGCAAGAACGTCTGCAGTCCCTGCATTCAGCTGCCCTTCAGCAGAGCAGAATATTTCATCTTTCAATACCATGGACAACACACCTGATCTCAAATTGAAACTGTTCTTCCTTTTACACATCCCTCATAATAATCTGATTTATCCCAGACAGCTTTTTCCATAGGATGTATCTCATGCTTTCACATTCTCTTTTGAAGGCAAAAAAGCATATTGCACCTGTTATGAAATATTCCTTTGATCTAAGGGAAATCATGAGCAATTTGTGTGTGACATTTACTAACTAATGTGCTGAGGGAATATTACTCCTAGAAAAACACTATTTTCTGGTAGTTTCAATATCCTGAATAATGCTATGCCAGTGGTGATTCATCTGGAAAAAGTAACTATTTCAGCATGATGAGTAATATTAATAACAACGCATAATACACAGTGCTTCTCAAGCAGACAGATCCTAAAGCCCACTGCAAACCTTTTCTATAAAGACCATTCCGTCATTCACTGAATTGCAGGCACCTGTGAGTAAAGCAGGAACCTCATTCCTGTACATTCTATATAGCAAAAGGGAAAAGGAAAGTGGCATTTGGGTTGAAATAATAATAGAAGAAGGAGAAATTAATAAAACAAATGTCCCAAGATGAAATCATACATTGAGTAAATGCTCCCAGAACCTTCAAAAAGGTGTATTGGGTCATTAATTGTCCAAAGTGGTCAGTGAGGTCTGCAGGAAATACAAACATGGCATAAACTTTAATTATCACTTCCTTGTAAGTTGTGTATATCGCACAGTGACATTATGACTGCCATCCAACACTTTTCAGGACCCCTAGAAGCTATGCTTAATACCAAAACACCCAATAAAAATCTGCTGCAATTTGAAAAACAAATGAATGTATTAATGCATTATGCAAGAGATAAAAATACAGACACAATCCTTGCCAACAGGAATGATCTAAGGCTTTGATTCAGCAAAGTGCTTAATCAAGCACTTAACATTCAGACAAGCACCAATGCACTTCCTTTGGGGCTTGGCTACATATTGGAGAAATCCTGCCCCCTTTGCCTTCTCCCCTTGCCTTGCCCCCAATCTTTGCAAAGCCAACCCTCCTGTTCTCCCATGCTTGTTAATCCTCCTGAATCCAGCAGAGGAGTTTTGACTAACTGGCTGATCCACTTAGATGTGGATTCAGCTCATTTTGGAATAAGGTGATGCAGACAGCACTTCCACAGGTATCCCACATTTACACAATACCCAGAGTCCTCTCTCCTTTCCAGAGGTCGATGTTACCCCTGTGCTTTATAGTCATGGCCAACACCACCTATTGCCAGGTTTTCTGAGGGACACACCCCAAATCAGAGATTTCTTGCTTTTTTTAAGGTTGCAGGAGAATGCAATGTCCCTGCTTTGTGCACCATGGTAAGGCACAGGCTTAGATGAGTGACAGCTTCTAGTTCAGGCCTGGGGAGAGATGAGGCTGAGACAGATGGGCTTGTTCAGCCTCGAGAAGAGATAGCTGTGAGGGGATTTCATCCATGTCTGCAGGGAGGGGTCAAAGCGGGGACCAGGCTCTGCTCTGGAGGGCTCAGCAATCTGTCAAGAGGCATGGGCAGGAACTGATGCTCAGGAAGTTCCAACCTGAACAGGAGGCAGAACTTCTTCCCTGTGCAGTGACTGAGACCTGAACAGATCCCAGAGGGGTTGTAGAGTCTCCCTCATTGGAGATATTCCAGACCCACTGTTGCAGTGGGGTTGGCCTGCAACCTTCCCTGGGAGGCAGCTTAAATCCATAGAAAGAACCAGAGAGCGATATTCTTTGTAGATATTCAGAGATGTTCTTTATTTTCTCCCAGCCTCATGGCTGGGCCTGGCACAGACTGTTCAGAGAGCTCCCTCAAATCATCTTCACACCCCTCTAAGTACAGCATTACCAGGGTGGGGTTACATTTGAAATGACCAATGAGAAACAGGTTTAGGCGCAATAGCATCAGGTGGCCTGGCAGCCCCGTGTAACCTGACCCATGCTCCCACTCCCAAGTCATCCCCCCAGAGGGCAACCTCCACAACCCACCTGGACACAATCTTGTGCCAGGTGCTCTGGGATGGCCCTGCTGGAGCAGGAAGGTTGGACCAGATGACCCCACTGTGGTGCCTACCAGCCTGATCCATTCCGTGATTCTGAGCTGAAGTCTGTGCTCTGGGCAGTGGGGAAATAGTAATGTCTTTCTCATGTTGGCTTTTAGAAAATATATGAAAATTCCAGTCCCTGAGTTGCTCAGTGCAATATTGACACCTTTGAAGATGTACAGCACCAGCACAGTGGGATCTACACTCAGCTGTGACCTCAGCTGCCAACACAAGGCTGATCCCCAGTAACAGCCCCAGACATTCCATACAACATTCTGTCCAGCCAACACAAACCCAAGCTTTTTTTTTAGGCACCGATTATTTTCCAAAGACTATTAGCCTGGTTTTGCATCTCGCCTTCAAAGTTCCCTCTAAACTCTTGTTTGGTTTGGGGTGTCTAAGAGGAACCCTGAGTTTATTTTCCTGTTCTTTTCCCTGCTCACTCTGCATGCTCAGTGTCGTTTCCCTTCCGTGGGCTGCTGTACCCTCTGAGGAGTTGTTAAAGCTGAATGTGTTGTAGTTCTACTTTTGTATGTTAATTGGTGCACTTTTTAATGTTATTTTTGCATATTATTTGAGTTTGTTTCATTGTAAATTAGATTCTAAGGAGCCCCTCTAAACAATTGCAGCTTGCCAGCAGATCTGACAAGCACAAGCTCCTTCAGAGGAAATGTTGATGAAATTCAGTCTTGCTTTTGAATCACTGATGCAAAAATCCCACCTTTAAGAATGAGGAAGGGAGGGGAGAGCCTCCATTAATATAAATACCTAATTTCCACTGACATTTACAGGGGTTATGATAGCTTCATGAAAGCAAAATATAACCCAAAGGATTATCCTTAAAATATCTCTCGAAGCCTATCTGATGTTTTCTAGTGCTCAAACACTTATAACAGGCAGTTCTCTTAATACTAAAAATTAACTCAGGGAAACAGGGAAATGATTCAAAAAGATTTATTTTTGAGGTTATTTCCTCAGACTGGTTCATAAAAGAAATGCTAAAATCCACAGGATTAATTGTCCTATTCACTCCAGTATCCAACAGTGTCCCTGCCAGCATTCATTTCTCCAAATATACATGGAAGAAATTCTTCCCTGTAAGAGTGGTGGGGATCTGGTACACTTTGTCAAGAAAAGCTGTTGCTGCCCCATCCCTGGAAGTGTCCAAGGCCAGGTTGGACGGGGCTTGGAGCAGCCTGGGATAGTGGAAGGTGTCCCTGCCCGTGGCAGGGACTTGGAACAATATTATCTTCAAGGTCCCTTTCAACCCAAACCATTCCAGGATTCTGTGATTCTAAATATTTCAAACAAATTGTAAAAAAAAAACTCAGTACAGGATTGGTTGCAATGAAAATTTTATGTTTTGTTAATTGTAACCTGCCCCAAAAAATTAAAATTAACTGTTTCATCATTCCTATGGAACAGTCTTGGATTGAAGGACATCCTGCCAGGTTAACGGCACAGAGCAGGCTGTGTGCCAGGCTGGAATGCAAAGCCAGTCTCAGGCAGACTACAGCTGGTGCCTAGGCACAGCTCACCTCTGCTAAAACTCCTCAGAAATCCAGTGCAAACACACGCCTGATTTGTGATGAAGTCCCAGCTGGCAGTGGGCCCCTTCTGGATGATGGGTTAATTTAATCTAAATTAGAGAATAAGGGAGAAATTTGCTCAGAAAGCTACACGAAGCAGCAAGATTCCCAACTTAGCTTTCCTCTAAGACTCGCAACATTAAACATGTTAAAGGATGAAGCTTCCCTCAAAACATGTCCTTCAGCTCCTTGATGGATCCTGAGAACTCTGCAGGGAGCAGGGGAAAGCTCCAGCCTAGAGGGCTGCCTTCCAGAAGACCTAGCAAAGGCACTGATTTACTCTGACAAGCACCAACATAAAAACAGGGAAAGAGCAAAATTTGTAGTTCATGGTGTTGGGGGTTTAGGGGGTTTTCTTTTTGTGTGTG
>VYZQ01035068.1:164344-174552 GCA_013400655.1 Mystacornis crossleyi | reverse complement strand
GAGGGTGTGGAGTCCCCTCACTGGGCATATTCCAGAACTGCCTGGTTGCAATCCTGTGCTATGTATTCTGGGATAACCCTGCTTGAGCATGGAGGTGGGACCAGGAGACACTCTGTGGTTCCCTCCAGCCAGAACCATTCGGTGATTCTGTGAAGAATGTGAGAAAAGCCTTCTCCCCTCCTAGCATGGAAGACCTGCGGGGGATGCGGTGCGGGGGATGCGGTGCGGGGGATGCAGTGCGGGGGATGCGATGCGGTGCAGGCGGAGGCGCCGTTCCCGGCGGTACCTCTAGGAGGAAACCTCAACCTGTGTTGTGTCTGCGGGAGCCGGGCTTCCCGACTCTGCTATTCAACTTCTATATTGCAGCTAAGTTAGTACTTTTGATATTTCTAAGTTTTTTTTTTTTAAACATTTATGTAGAACACCACATAATTGCAGAAAAGATAATAGTCACATACCCTAGGGCTTGGTGTACACTTATGTTAAAAGTACAGCTTTTATTGGCAACTAAAGTAATAACCTTTCCATGTAAAATTGCTTTAAATTAAACTTAAAAAAAAATGCTGGCTGATACCCACACTTAGTAATTGTCAAACATTAGCATAATGTGGAATACTAAAGCTGCTTAAATCTTGGATTTAAAAATAATTATTTACTTAGGTAAATTCTCTATTCAAAAGTGTAATATCAGATTTTTTTTTACACAGTGTCCTCGATGTATATGTTAAAATGCAGACCTGATCTTGACATGGAAGTGGGGCCAAATGATACTGTGGTCTCTGAGAGAAAAAGGGGGATTTTATACCTTTAGCTTGTCTGTCCATCATTGCTCACCCAGAAAGAAACGTTTCAAGGTTGTCTCTGAAGGCAGAGGTGCCGTGGGTGACATCTGGTGACCCAAGGACAATGACCTGCAGTACCTGTTGATCGTACCCCCTGCTGCAGCCCCGGAGTGCAACATAATGTTTCTGGTGCTGGAAGACATCTGGGAGACAGGTGTCACAAGGATGTGGGTGTGCAAGGCCAAGGGCAGCACGTCAGTAAAGTGTTTCATCCAGGTGCATTTTACATTTTTGTTCCAGCCCAGAACTGGAGCACACGTGCTGGGAACCGTTCAAATTTCCAGTGTGTAGCAGGAGAGAAGACATTGTGAGATGTGGCTCTCAGGGCTTGCTGCTGCCTGTGAAGGAAAGTGGACCTACCAGGTGCTGTGAGGACACAAGTTCTCATGGTTTTCTGCTTTTTCAGAGGCCCAGGCTCTGACATGCCCAGCTTGCGGAGTCCATCCCATTGCCAGCACTTCCCTGTGATATCCACCATAGCACTGTGAGTCTACCAGTTCTTCCTCAGAAACATGCTAGTGTTTTATTGGAAGTTCAGCAAAACCTATTTTGGAACATTTTCCTAAAGAAATCAGCAGCGCCCTTATTAGGGCAAAAGGTTTTTTGGCAAATTCCCACACCTTTGGCTAGCAAATTAGAAAGGGATTGCCCTTCCCACTGCTTTAGGGAGCAGGAAAATCTGGGAGGCTCTTGTTGCCTTTCCAGAGACTTTTCAGAGGAACAAAATGGAGCAGTAGTACCCAGGTACAAGAAAGTTATGAACTTCAAGAGAGTTAAACAGTTGTTGGGAGGGGAAACACAAGGAGCTGAGGACTGAAAATTAGATAACTTTCCCAGCCTTGCCTAATATCATAAGTGTTTTACGCTGTAATTATAAATCTGATTATATACTAATTTCCACACGGTTTCAATTCTTTAAAGCAGGGAAGAAAAGTACATGCTCTTCCTTGGAGAACCCCAATGCAGTCTTGCAGCATATGCCTTCCCACCACAATAGATTATAATTCTTCACAATTCTTGAATAACAGTGAATGTTTGCTGGCAGATTCTCACCTGCGTGGTGTCTTTTCTCCATTCACACCTCTTTCCTCTTTCTCTAGAGCTCTCCTTTCCCACCCGTCCTACCTGACCTCTTCCCCCTGCTCTGCAGCCAGTCCTCCAGCTGCTGCCCCATTGCACGAGGTAAAAGAAGAACACTGGAGAAGGACAAAGCAGAGGGCGGGTTGCCCAGAAATGCCTCTCAGTGCCAAGGCCTGGATTTAACCTTCATTTACTTGCCCCCCAAATGACTCCATCACAATCCATATATCTTCTGGTACCAGGACTCCATCGGCCGTAGCAAAAGCAAGACTCTCGTTGATGTGTGAGTACAAGTAACTGCCGCCTCAGTTTCTTCCTGTTTGAAGACATGAAGGTGTTCCTGAATATATGCTGAGTGAGGGGATGATATTCCCTCCCCTGGAAGATGTCCTTTGGGACACAGCCCCACACTGCAGCTGCGAGTGCTCTCTGCCATGCTCTATTTGCTCACCTCTCTCTGGCGTAGCAGGCTGTGTACAGACACACTTTGTGTCTTTAGGAAGCCTCATTAATTCACAAGATACATATTTTTTTCCCTCAACTTTGTAACAGCTTCTTAAATGTGCAAACTGGCATTTTCAGATTTGTATTAAAATACTGAGAAATAGATTTATGCTTCCATAGACTACTTCCTATGTCCAGACAGACTCCTGACACTACCTTACATGTACAGTTGTTGCATAAATTATATGTTAACGCATGAGAGAAGCCATTCACTTGAAACTGTTCAGAATGATTAAGAGCTTTAATTACAGCCCTGATTGAAACAAGGCTTTTGGTAAATAGCAAAATGGCAAAAGCTACACTGTTCCATTACAAGCCTCCCTTGACGACAGTGTGGTTTGTCTCTGTTAACTTCTCTTATTGTCATATCACTCATCCAATACTGATGTTCAAATCCCACCTAGGAAATGGTAACAGTCTCTAATGCTTACCTGTGAATAAGGTGTTGGAAGTGTTGGTTTACTTTTGACACGCTGCAAAGTGCCTATGCTGTAACAGAGGAATTAGATGTAGGATTTGGTTCACCACTGTGTATTACTTTTTCCAGACCTCAGGTACTCAGCAGTTTGCATGAAACCACGTCAATGCCTTTCAGCAGGAATTCTCAGGGCAGTGTGATGATCATCTGGGAGACCACTTTTCTCCTCCTTTGCAGGGGACTGTTGCCTCTGGTGGCAGAAACATTGGTTATATTTAGATCCTCCAAGCAGCCCCACGCAGAACACAAGCTTCAGTGAACTTCAGCATCTTTCTGTCCAAGCATTTCACAGGCTTCTGAAGAGTCTACATAGATTTTTTTTTTTAAATTTCTAATTTTAAACAGATCTTTCACTGCAGGAATGTTGGAAAGTCTATTCTCAGTGCTAGAAATGGCTTGAGTGGGTCGCAGATGCTTGGGAGTCATCCTCCCTCCTTCTCTCCTCCCGTACTTTCTGGAGTTAGTCTAAGTAGTCCTGAATGAAGAAGCAAATCTTCTCTCTTCCGAAGCTCCTCATAAATGTGCTTGCAGTTAATATGAGTCCTTTTATATTCTCTCCCTTCAAATTCTTTGGATTAAAACAAATACCGTCTGCTTCTTTTACTCTTTTGATTATATATTCAGAACTATTGTGTATCCTGGAAAAGGAATTCTTTTCAGTTTTCACTTTTCTTGACAACAAGCTGAAAAATTTCCCCAAATGAAAATTTCCTGCAAAAGTCTTGGTTTGTTCCAAGACCCATTTTTCAAATAAGTAACGTTTTGATGAAAAAATGCCAACCTGTTCTACTTAACAACTGTTCGTAGAACTGACGAGAGAAAAACAAGGAATTGGAGAAAAAAATTACCGAGTCTTTTATGTAGAGTTAATCTTTGAATATTCCTGTTGTTTCAGTAACAGACAAGATGTTGGTACAAGTAGATGAATATTTAAACATTAGCGTTGACACTGACTTAGCTTCTCGATAACATATTGATTGAGTTCTTTCTATAGAGATTATTCCGGACTTCCCATGGAGTCAGAGAGCAGCTTAATGAAGTCACAGGCTGGATGTTTATGTAGGTATTTCCTTAGAGGTTGGTTACACAATCTGTGCACAGAATAAATCCCCACAGATACACCTCAAATGCAAAATCAGTCCTTGTTTCTGCCTTTTTATCACCGGTAGCATGTGTGATTAGGTGGGGATGTTGGTGCTGTGATGCAATCTTGACTTAATAGCTGTTATTCATTGCATTTAAAATGACCAATAGCTTTTCTTTTTACCAAGGCATCTGGAAGTTGATTCAGGTTCTCCTTCCTATGAAAATTGTTTATCAGGCATCAAAATGATGCCTGAGAATAAAAAAACACCACAGCCCTTCTGAGAGACACCCGCAAATCTGTGTCCACGCTTTTGGGAAGTCTCTGAAGGGTGCTGTGCCCAGAAGGGTGTCCCAGGGCAGGATCTGGCAGCAGGTGAGAGGATGACTGCCAGGCAGCCATCGCTGCTACAAAACCTAATCGTGATAGAAGTATCCTGCTTGGATTAGTACAGGATCTGTCTTGTATTAGTGGCACCAAATGAATTTTGCAGTGGATGGAGATGTATGGAAAGAGAGGTTCTAAAATGAAAAACATATTTATTGCAGTAGGATATATGCTAGTGTCTTTCAAGAGAACATTTTTAAAAATGAACAGTGCTAGGAAGGAAAAACATAAGTACACAATAAATCATGACTCAGAGCAAAACTCTCATTGACTTTTAGAGGAAGGCAGGATTTAATTTTCACTGTAGTTATTAAGAAATGCCTCTTATGTGAAGATGAGAGGTGGAGAACACTGATCTGTGGGACAGTGAAGAGTTGTTAATGCCATTAATATTTAAAGTGGACAGTACGTTTGGAGTTCTTCTTATAAATAGCTGCTTTTTGCAAGCTTTGCAAAGTCATGCCAGTGCTCCAAGACCCTAAAAATCTTCAAAGAATTATTTGTCAGCCTTGCTGTTCTCATCCTCCTTCTTGCAGTTCTTGATGTCAGGCAGGAGATCTTCTTCCAAAGGGTGTTCAGAGCAGTTGCAGTTTTGGGCTGTTGAAATTATTTTCACGTGGAAGGTGCTCCCGGTGAGGTTGGAGGTGCCACTTCTTGGTGGGGCGGGCAGGCATCTCTTCTCCCCATTAGTGCTCTGGGGAACGAGCAGGCAGGTTTCTGAAACTGGGGAGCGTGGCCTTCCTCTGCATGCAGAAACGCTGCTATCCCAAGCTGAACGCTGTCCCAAAGTGATAATGGAAAACACCCATTCCCCAGGACATTTTAGTGCTTCTCTGAACATCAGCAGCGGGCAATAGGGGAGACTTTATGTCACAGGATTGCTCTAAATATAGTTTTTCAAATTGTCTTCCTTGTCCAGGTTCCATACATACATTTTTATGTTTCAGTCCAATTAGGTTTACCCCTAATTTGAGCTCCAGCCTTGAATGAACCTTATATCTGGAGCCAAACTGGAGATGTATGATAAAATTTTTGATAATACAAGGATCTGGAATTTGGATAGTGCCAGAATAAATGCATATATTGATCCAGGGTTGTTTTAAATTAAACTGGGTTCCCTTAAAATATTCATGAACTGGAAAGGGTCAGTTAAAAGCTTCAAGCCAAGAGATTTATAACAGACTTATCAAAGCAGATGCGTTTTGCATCATTTCTAACTTTTGACTGGTGAGAAGTTTAGATTTTTTTATAAATACATATACATCTTCTCTTGCAAATGTGTGTGTATATTTATATAGATATAATTTTTTTCAAATACATCCCCATATGCACCCTCACTCTCAGAACATTTTGCTTTTACTCTCCCGGCGTTTCAGTTACTTGCCTCAGCTGTGCGCCGTGTTGCCTTCCAAATGCAATGCATCATAAATTCATGATGGTTTGCCAAGTAAAAGAGGGCATTGAGCTTCTTTATGAAGAGGATATTTCTGCAAACTGGACCTCATCTATATCCCAGTGGAATTTCCTGATGCTTCCCTGTTATTCCCGTACAAAACTTTTAGGGAGTTATAGATTAGACATCAAAAACGGTAATTAAAGTCCAACTTACTCCTCTTCAATATCTGTCTATCCTTTTCATTAGGGAGCAGAGACATACCCTTCCTCTCCTATAACAGTCAGTTTAATGACCAGCCATCAGCTGTTCTGCTTCTCAGATTTCTAAACCTTCCAGGCTGAAGGATATTGCTTGTACTGCTGTGTGTCCTGTTAGGTGGGTGTCGCGTCAGTCCCATACACACAGCTGGGTATTCCAAAATATTGGCACACATACAATTAAGTGCAAAACAGCAGTTACCAGGTGACCAGTTTGGGTTTGTGCTTGGAGTCTGGATTGGATGAGGGCATTGAAACTGAACTGGTACCTGTTTGCTGAGAGGAGTCACAAGGGACTGGGAAATTCTGAAATGTCTGAAGTAAGCCTGGTAAGCCTCTTAGGGATGTAATATTTTTATTCAAGCACATTTTGAAACTCTCCAGAGTGAAATAAGCCTAAAGAGGCCTGTGTGTAGCACTGACCATCAAGCCAAGTTTGATACTGGAGGTCGTGGCATTGCTGAAGTTTGTAGCAGTTTACTCTACACTCCACACACGTCCTGCTCCTATGTAATTTGCTCTCCTCTGCTCATACCACCCAGATGACCATCTGAAAACCTATTGCAAACAATAAGCAATAAGAACATAGCACAGTTTTCCTGGAAAACACATCTCCCTGGATGTTTGGTTAGTGTTGTTTTGTTAGTTTGATTTTGAGCATTGGCAGAACCTCACTGCAATGCCTCCAGATGCTTCAGCTAATTTTGAGTTAGACGAAGTTTCCAAAAAACCTGGAGAGAGGTTTCCAAAAAACCTGCCCATAGCAAGGGGGGGATCTTGTTCCTAGAATGCTTCAGTGCCTTATGGAAGAAAAACCACCCTGGGAAATCAATGCAGGTTTGGTAGACCTGACCTCACATGTAGGAAGAGTTTGGCTGTTTAAAGATCTAATGGACCTCTGTAAATTTCTTTCAACTTTGGGAATGGGGCTGAGAAAACCCTGTGCAAAGGAACCCTACAGTGGTATCAGCACTGGTCTCAGAAGGAGGCACCGGATGCTTTATGGAGGTCTTGGGTCTCCCTGCTTCAGGAGACAAGGGAGGTTTTAGCACTGGCAGATGAGACCTCACACAGAGTACAGCCGAGGAGTTTTCACTAGTTTGTGACCTCTGCTTTAATGACCTCTGATTTAATGTCCTCAGGAGCAGACAAACTCCTGAACCTCTTGCTGGGATGATGGGCCTTTGGAGAGATCTGGCTCTTCACCGCTATTCAAGCCTTGGAGGGGTAATTATGCTACAAGTGATTCACAAGCAAGAGAAAGCTTCTAGGCTTTCAGCTGTCTTTAATTTTACATTAGGCAAAAAGTGATAAAGAACTTGTTTTCTGTAATCTATGGATTTAACTTTGAATAGCAGGTGGTAAATGTTCCAGCAAATATGTATATATATCAAATCAGTGAGTGCCCAAATATTTACATCTTCAGCCAAACAAAGGCTGGAGACTCCCGTTGCCTGAGGGGAAGATTGTTTTAGAGAAACAGGTTGAAAGGAAATCAAGAATGGGAATTACAAATCTTCTTTCAGAGATGAGCGGTTGTGGTAGGGAGGAATCACGTTCCCGATAGATCACTGGCTTAGGGAGATAAGCCGGCTTGTGGGAAGGGGTGTCCCGTTGTCTTTTGGGCTGTGGCCTTGTTTCTTTGAGTACTGTGCACATTTGAGTTGAAGTCTGCACAAGGAGCACGCCAACAGTAGTCAAAGTTTGTACCAGCTTCCCCAGCATGGGCTGTCAATCTGGTTGCATGGCAAGGCGATGTGATCTGTAGCTGATGCATGGATCTGTGTTGGGTGGCAACACTAGCAAGTCTATCAGTTCTCCATTGCTAGGGTGGCAATCCGCAGGGACTTCGGTGGTTTTGTGGTGGCCCACGAGCCCCAGAAGTCTGAGAGCTCTCACATTTGTATTGCAAAGCCCAGCAATAGGGAGACTGGTCTGCCATTTACAATCCAAGAATGGATAAAATGATGATGCGTTGTATTTACCAGAGGGCTGCTAAAGCAGAGCTAAAACTTCGCTGGATAGTGAAGTTTGTCCGGATGTCCAGTCCCTTCTTGAATCTCACAAGGTTGTGGGCTTCAGGGGCTTTCTGTTGCACTTGAAGAAACTGGGAAAATACAAGTAGCCATCAGTTTATAATTTCCAATTTTTAATGTTCCCCTTATGTTTTGACTCAGGGAGACCAAAAGTCCTGATTGATCTCTATTACCTGCTTCTCCTGTATGTCCTTTCCTTTAAGGTAAAAAAAAAATCAATTTATTTCCAGCTCTTCCCATGAAGATTTTTGCACAGGTTTGATTATTCTATCACTCACCTCTAAATTACTTTTGAGTAATACCCGTGTGTTAGCCCATAACACAGGTTCTGATCCATACACTGGAACAATTCATCAAATTTTGCGGCTTCCTCTGCCAAAGTTATGCATCATTTGCATATGCAGAATTTCAGTTGGACTTACAGAAGTTAGTGGTGTATTTTCCAACTGAAAAACTTCCTGATTTTTCCAAAAGGTGTTGCATGTCTCTGTTGCCAGATTATTGTTGTAGAGGACAAAATCTTTTATGTGTCTGTGCACTAGTGAGGATTCTTAATCTTCAGGAAGCTTTTTCTAGAGCATCAAGAAAAACAGCATTAGTGTAAGGAACAAGATTAAAATCTGCCTTTGACCTTTGCTTGTGGGCTATTTACAAGAAGCTGGAACCAGACTTGCATAGCACTGCCTGAGCAGTGCAAAAATAAGGGAAGTGCAGGATAAAAGCCAGGATGAACAGGTACACCTTGCTAAGCTTTGGATGTGTTCAGTGACAGATGCTGCAGCCTGGAGGTTTTCATGGGTATGTGTCACCTGTCATGAGCTGCAGATAGATCCAGGCCCTTTTTAGAGTCAGGGAAATGCAAGCAGGCACAGTGCTCAAGGCAGAAGGAGAAAAACAGTGAAGAAAGTCATCTCTCCTCTCCTCATGGCTGATGCATCCTTTCCTGTACATCAACACACGTTAAAGCTCTCTCGTCCAGACTTCCATCACCTTTCATCTCCTTTGCTGTTACACCTCACACAAGCTGCTGCTTTTCCTATTCAAGGCTCTTATGGTTCTCTCTTGACCTATGTGTTCATCAGTGGAATCCCACCATTCCATCAGTAGACAGAGAAGGGGCTTTTTTGCTGACTTAATATAATGGTACAGAGTCTTCCTTGTATGCTGGTTAAACACTGTAATAATGTACAAGCCTCCTTTTCTTCCTCCAGCTCCTTCCCTTGCTTCTATGCTTGAAAAAATAATTATAGCTGGAGTTAAGGGTTACCCACCCATTTCCAGCCAGGAATAATTGACAGAACCCTTACGGGACTCGTACCTGGTGTTTCTTGACCAGTATGACTGAGGTAATAAGGAATGTATTAGTCATCCAGACATACAAGGGGGAGTTTGCATCATATAAAAAGTTTACTTGGACATCCTTTACTGGTCATGTCACGTGGGCAGGATTCTGAATAGCTTGGTAGAAGAGAAAGACCAGACTGAAAAATGAAATGATTGAAAAATGAAATGATTAATTGTTGTACATCTCTGCAGCACAGTAAGTAGGAAAGAACCCTATGAAGTTGAAGGGACATTGAATTTTTTTTGGAATTAGATTTCAGTGTATCTGTAACTTCATGAAAAGAAAGATAAAAACATTCTGGAATTCAGCTTTTCAGTTTGCTATATTTTACCATATGATTTAGTTTAAATGTATGGGTGCATTGGATATGTTTTTTCCATTTAAAAAGCTCTTGTAAATGAACTATTTATTTACATGAAAGAAAAGAATTTCCAGTGCAGCCCACAATACTTCTCCCTCCAAGCCTGCCTTGAAAGAAGGTTGCCTTTTCATATTTGGCTCCAGCTTTCAAAGTTCTCAAAGTGAAAAAAAATAGTATTCTTAAAACTAAATAAAACATATATATTAGTATTTCTGGCAGAATGAAAGAGCACTTCTCCTGAATAGACCTATTTGAATGGCTACTCAATGTTTTGTAAGAAAAGTATATTAAAAAGTTGAAAAACCCTGCTGAATGAAGGTAAGGGAGAGAAACAAAATATAAAATGTGTCAAGTGAAAAAAAAAAAAAAAGAGACCTATATCCAAGAAGATCTTGGTAAAACTTTAAATGGAAAAGGGACAATCATCAAACGATTTCT
>VYZQ01035068.1:129570-164312 GCA_013400655.1 Mystacornis crossleyi | reverse complement strand
CATCTACACTGAATAATTTACTTTTGGGTGAGATTCACTAACATCATTGCAGAGGAAGTGTAATTGAAAATTATGAAAGCTATATCTTTATTGTGTATTACAGCACATGCCTTTGATATGGCGTTATGTCTGCCACAGCGGGAAGTGTTTTTCAGAAAAAGTCAAATCTCTGGGACAGATTCTCAGTGGTGTAAATCAGTGTTACTGCACTGACAGCATCATATGTGAGCAAGCCTCAGCCTGTTTTTTGCATGGTTAGAGCTAGGGAAGAGCTCTGCTGTTTTGTTTATAATGGACAGCTCCAAAGTGATTTTAAAATTTTGGGGTCTTCTGCTCAAAATTTATATAAATATCTATTTTCTCCCAGTGCAGTTTAAGTCAGCCTCGTTAGTGATCTCTGTAAAATGTCACAGGTCCCCGTGGTACACCCTCGATCTGAGCAGCCTGTTATTCGAGGTCTTGACCGTGCACTGGCTTTGATAGCACAGACACTCCAGCTTCAAAAGGTGCTTCAGAACTGGAGTCTGAGTAGGAGTCGGTCTGAATACAGAGCTGGTGTCTAAATCGATGAAGATACGCTGGCTAAGGACTTGTAAATGTCTTTTACAGTGTACATGGCAAGTCCAACGTACTTTTTTATTTTCTCCAAGAGTATCTGAATGGCCAAGGCCCCATTCCCAGGTGATTTAGAGAAATTACCCTCCCTTGCCAAGGGCTGGCAAAAAGGGGCAATGCTGGCTTAAGGCACTTAAGCAATGTTTGAGCAAAGTGTTTTAGCCTGGCCACGAGTGCTGGGGGTGAGCTCCGGCTGGGCAGAGCCCCAGTGCCCCAGGAGAATGGCCACCAGCTCCTCCAAGCTCAGTTGCTTCCCAAATGACTTGTACTGGTGGAGAAAGTCTGCCCAAAGTAGAACACCATGAGTGACATTAGCATTCGGAGAGCATCTGTTCACCCATCCCCAGTTAGCGTATGACTGTCAAACTGAGACACATGTCTATTCCCAATCCAACTCCTTAACCCCTGCTTTGCCTAACCCTCTACCACGTCTCCCAGGGCCGTTTCTCATGGGAGAGGCAGGCCAGAGCTGTGCTCGTCCGTAGGCACATGAATTAATGATGAAGGCCCGACTACCTTATTAGCAAACATCCCTCTTGGGAGTGCAAGGAGAGTGCCTGACCCCCTTATGGACAGCTCTCAGATGTACCATATATCTGCCTTTCTTGGCCATACGCCCTCCCCTGCTCAGGGACGTGGGTTTACTGCTCTGGAGGAGAGGTGGGAATGTTGGCAGCCTTGGGAGCTAGGAGGTGTTAACCATCATGAGTGAAAATCTGTGAGGGTGGTGTAAGGACCTGGACCCAGTGAGGTGCGGATTTCTTCCAGCTTCTTCAGGTGAGCCTTGGCTAAAGAAAGGCCAGCAACCCCTCTTGCATTCCATGTGAAACAGTGCCAGAGAAAGCCCAAGAAGCAGAATTCCGCACCAGAATTTCCAGGAGTTAGTGGTACATTTTCACAAAGGGCAATGGCACAAAGCACTCTTTTTAAATGCAGGTTTCCATGTCTCCTTACTTCGATTTAGTGAAATTTCTGTCCATGGCTGACAGAAACCCTAATCTGTCCTTCTCTCCTGAAGTGTGTGTGTGTAGATTAGTAGAATCTGAATGTAAATTAACATTTGAATAATACTTCAGGCTACCTTGTGCAGCAACTGCTTTTTCTGAAAGAAAGGAGGGTATTATTGTTACTTTTAAGTAGAGGTCTTACTGTCTCTGTGTTGGAGATAACTCCAGAGCTGACACTATTAAGCTGTCAGCATTTGCCCAGAGACACCACGCAGTAACCGCAGGTTTTGCTGTGCTACCCACCATGGAGTGCTGGTTTCTCCAGGAGCTCAGGATCAGGATTTGTGGTATTGATCCAGAGAGGGTTTTGGCTTTCAATATCCTTTCAATGCCATTCACCGACAGTCCTGTGAGAAATGCATAACATGCTTCATCCCTGGGCCAGCAAGGATGTTCAATTAGCAGCTGGCCCCGTGGTGGGGTATTGGACTGAAACCCTCAGGGACGAAGGTCTGACTGTCCAGAGGCTTCCTTGTGTGACCTCGGGCAAACGCCTTAATGCCTCTGCTCATGTGGCCATCTGCACCCTGCCCACATGTTTGGGGAGGTTCTGACACTCTTGTGCCTTCATCTTGTTTTCAGCTCTTGCAGTGCAACTATGACGTGAATATCAGTGCTTAGAAGAGTGCACTGAATGCTTTGCTTCTCTTTTCAAGAGATTTTGAACTTTCTATGAGTTCATTTATTTATTAGCACAGAATGATTTTTAATCAAGTTTGCTACTTAAAACTTTGCAAGAAGTTAAGGGGGTTTGCTCAACAATGGAAAATTATTATTTTCCAAGACTTGTGAAAAATGCCAGTGTGCTTACATTTCAGTCCCTGAACTGTTAAAAAACCCATTCTCATAGGTGTTTTAAATGTAATGCATTTTCAGATACCATTTATAAATGTCCAGTGGATAGAATTTTATTATTTTTTTAATTTCCTTCATCTGATCTGGGTCTTTGATAAATACTACAGACAAACTGAGTGCTGTAGGATCAATCTTGACAGTTTTTCAATAAAAGGCTGTGTGGTTCTTCGTCAGTGTCTTCCTTTCAGTGACAGCTGCTTTGTTCTTTTTCAGTCAGATTTTCTAGTTAACACATCAAAAGTGTATCTGTGTACATGAAGTACTGAGAAAACAGTTCAAAGAGGCAGGAGATTCACTTTTAACTCTTCACTGCATCTCCCTGCACTTTTCACGGAAGATAGCTTATCCTGAAAGCTTCAGAACAAGGTGAGTAGTTCACCAAGGAGCACTGTGAAGTACAGCACATGTGGATTAGTCTTAAAACACAAACTGGTCAGTCAATCCACTTACTATCCCAAATCAGCTTTCTTTTGAGCCAAGCCATTAAGTGATAAGACGTTTTCAGGTTTAGGCAGCAAAAACCTCACATCGGACACAGATAAAGCCGTGTGTTTGATCCAGCACTGAAGTTTGTCTGATGGTTCTTGCTGTGGTGTCAATACCTTAAAACTAATTAAACTGAGTTCGGTGTTCAGTTTAAACTTATTTCTTTGGAGGGTTGCCATCAGCTTCTAAACCAAGGTAAATAGTAAGGACAAGTAGCTGCTTTGCATATCACTTGTCTATTGCGACTGAAAACTTATTTCTGACTGCATTTTTAATTGCCCATGTTTCACCCACCAGCTCAGCAGCACAGCACAAAACTTGGGATGCTCTCTGCTACTTCACGGCTATTAAGCACTGCTCAGGTAAGGAGCCAGATCAGCAGAGAAAGTGCTAACTCAGGAGAGCATATTCCAAGCATCCAGTCCCAGTCTGAGCAAGATTTCAAACTTGTGCTAAAATCTGGTAATGGTAAATCTTACAGGAAAATCTGGTTTTGAGTGCCTGTTCTCATGAGCTGTCTCCTGAATAAAACCAGGGAAAGCAGTTGGGATTAGCAGAGATGTAAGCTTCCTCCAGGATTTCTGTCAGCCCTATGGCACTACAACAGTCACAGTTGCAAACTCTTAATTGCTCCTATTTCTCTCTTTCATCCTTGTTTTTATTGTGCAGCAGTTAGGAGCATCCTTGTGCCTTTGTATCCAAAAGCCACTCTTTGTATCTTAAGGAAGAGGATGTGTCACACTTCGGTGGGAAGCGAGAGGAGATCTGAGTGTTCCAGCAGTGCCGGGAGGCAGGAGGTGAGCAGTGACCCCATCCTTCCCTCCCTCTGTTCTTCACCCCGCGCTGCTCCGCTCCCCTGTGTGGTCTGTGATGCAGGTAGGGGCTACAGCATCTGGTGGGGAAATTTCCTGTCTTAGCCAGACCTTGCCTGTGAAGTGTAAGTTGTTAAAGGCACACAGGAGCTGTGTTTGTTCAGAGGCAGCTGTGTTCTCCCTAGCTCAGCACTCCCCAGCAGCTCGCTCTGACATGTCCTCTGTTTGACTCCTGCAGATAATGGAGACCAGAAACACGAATCTTCCTGGAACGAGCCCCACCAGACAAGATCTCCTCAGGCTGCCCTTGTTGTACCCTCCTGCGGGAAAAACAGCCTCAGACACGAGGCGACAGAGTGTGTGGGAAGACAACATCAAAGCCAGTGCTTGTTACAGACCCTTCCTCGGGTCCTGTCATCTCAGGAGGGGGCTGGACACCCCAGTGGCAAAACCACCACATTTCCACAGGATGGGATTTATATAGTCTGGGGATTTGTGTAGCAGTTCTGGAAGAAACCAACAAAGGAAGGACAGCTGGTTACAGGAACAGATGAGGAGGTATGTACCACAGAATAAGGATTCTTCCACAAAAACAAGAGGGAGCTGGTGATTTATGTGTGGTGGAAATCAGTCATCATTAAACCAGATGGGTTTGGAGGGATGAGAGGGTGCAGTCCTGGGAGGAGAGGGGTTAGTTCAGCAGACACATCCTCCAGGAGACACAAAAAACTGTTCTGGGCTCCTCTTGGGTATAAAGGAAACAGAAATATATGCAGGAGGGGTCCTCTGGACCTCAGCACCTGGGTACATCCAATTGCTCTATAAACATCAGTGAGTGAAGCACCACTGCCTAGTAAGAGTCTTTATTCCAAATACTGATGGGACATGAAGCTGTAAATGAGGAGACAACACTTAAATGACTGAAAGATAAAGATGGCCACATCTGAAATTTTATGTAGGCATGTTTTGGTTACAAAGGAAGAGTCAACACGGTGAAAATGGGTAAAATTAAAAACAAGAGGTGGAGAGAACGCTAATGAATGGTACAGAGCCTCTGGTACAGAGGATATGTTTTTAATTAAAGATATAATTTCAGGCTTAGTGTTTGTGGAATACATTCTAGTAGGTGATTAGTAATCATTATTTCTGGAAACTAGGCTTCTCCCTCTCATCTATACTGTATTGTCAAATGTTACATGAAATTTACCTAAACCTAACAAAAGAAATACTACTGCAGATACGATTTAGGGTATAAAATTAGGTACTGAATGGATGATGTAATTGATTTTAATATTTTAAAATGCCCAACAGAAGACTCCCTTGGGGTAGCTGGATACGTGTTTATCTATATCTGTTTTGTACAAAGATGACTTTGCAGGTAGCTGAAGAAGATGTCCAAGGAGTGGATGAAGAAGAGAGAGTACAGGGCAGCTCTCTTCCAGAGAAGACATGTGGATGCAAGAAAGAGGTGCTGGAGCAACTGGTCTGTCACTTTGTCCTCCCTTCATCATTTCTGTGTGCTTACACTTCCCAAAAGTTCGATGTTGTCTACCAAGTTTGCAAATCCTTTGTTGGTTCCTTGGACCTCCACCCCTGTTTTGCCTCCACAAACAGGACTTTTTTTCTTACTACATTGCCTGGAATATAAAATCTGCAGTGCTGGCTCCATTTTAACCAAACTCCTGAATCCTTTTCCCACCCTGAAAAACATCAGTGGGAATAGCCCCATTAATTTCAGTGGTCCTCTGCCATCAACTGGCATTATGAACATTAGTGAGTGAAGGATCTGGAAAAATGTTTTTTATACACTGTCAGCCAGGTAGAAAGGTGGCAAAAGGAGTGCATTAAAAATCAGCATTTATTTGTCAATATCAGAGTGTGCACTGTCAGTAACCTCTGGCTACATTGTTTTATCGTGTCAATATTTCATAGCATCATAATGCTATTATACGGCTGACTAATGGGAATGGCTATTAGCAGTGTTGATGTAGTTTGAAAATAGCAATCCATATTTTATGGACCAGAAAGAGACCAAGCCTTTACCTTAGACCTTAGCAAGCATAAAAAGGGAGATAATGTAAATGAAATTTACCTTCTCATTTCCATCTTCCCCCAATTAGTTCATAATTCACATATTGTCCGTCTGCTTTCATGCTTTGAATGCACTTATACAAATTAAAATATCCTGAGGAGGTCTGTTGAAAACTCATCCTTTTCTAGGTTGAGGTAACACAGACAGCTCTGCTCTGCAGCCTTACTAAATCACAGCTGTCCTTTATGTTGAGGGCTAGGCAGTATTTTGAATGATTTACTAAAGTTACCAGCTGAGGATATGGACCATCACTGCTGGGAGTCTTGGCAGGGAAGAACATGGGACTGTGACTCCCCAAGGTCTCAGTCATAATACCTGTGACCACAGTCAGGCTTGGGGCAGGTGGAATAATTTAACTGTGAATGTGCAGACCCAGACCTTACACATTGTGCACTTCATTGGATGTAGAGTCTTCTTTCAGGCACTGGCTGTGTTTACACGCCTGAGTATCCAAAAATATTAAATGCTTTGGTGCGCAGCAGAGAAACACACAGCTCTGTCCAAAATCCCAGTTTCTCTTGCCTAAAAATGCAGCTCCCCCTCAGCTTGGAAAGCCAGGAGGAAACAGACACATTGCTGCTCTGAATCTGTGCAGGTTTCTAATACACCCTCTGGAGGGGCCAAGAGAAAAACCTATTAGGCTGTAATCGTCCATCTTCTGCACTAACCTGCACTAGACCTTCATGAAGTTAAATCTGTGACATTAAAGAGAAGAGAAATGAATATTGCAAATGGCCTGTGAATAGCCAGGCTCTGAAAAGCTGCCATAATGTGGTTTTACACAGGCCGACTAAATATACTTTAATAGTAACCTAATGGTGGAGCTAGAAATTAAATAGATGGTGTGTTAATTAGGTATTGGTTAATGCTATTATTTCACTTCATTATTCCATATTCCACTGCCGAAAGCTGGAATCCACCCTGGTGCTGAGAGGCTGAAGTGCAGCACTGCAGAGCCCAGACACGTAACACTTACACCCTCCTGAACATCTGGGTGTGTGACACAAACACATTTACTCAGTGAGAAAAGCTGGAATAACACACCTGAACTTTGCTACGTCAACAATTAGCAGCGTATTATAATACATTATGAACTTTCTCCTAAGGAAAAAAAAAATCTCCCCAAGCTAGAAGATCATTAGTAAAGAATTTGGAGAAGGTGATGGGAAGATTTCCTCAAGACATCCCGTTAAAATGTTTTACATTTTTACCTTGGCCTTTATTGTCCTCATTACACAGTATGCATTATTTATTAAAAATGCTGGCCACACTGTAGTGGCCAGCAAGCTGCCCCTTAAGCTAAGCATTAATGAACAAGGGTTAAAACTTTCTGAGAAGGGGAGGAATGGTCAGCCTGCTGTGTCCCAGAGAGAGAAGTGAATCATCAAAATTCATTTTACATGATGGCCACACTCCATGTGAATGCAGTGGGTGATCAGTGCTGAGGTAAACTTGATGGAAAGAGTGCTAAAGTAACTCAAATTAGTGAAACTGAATTTATCCCAAGGTTTCTTTAAACTCCTTTGTCATGAGTGTTTCCCTCTGGAGCAAGGCACTAACTGTACACAGCATTTTCTTTGGTACAGTCACTGGTCCAGTAATGGGCAAGAGTTACATTTCATTGTCACAACAGTCAGTTCTAGAAAGAAAAGAAGGGGAATGTAAAAGATAATGAGGTTTTCCCAGAGGAAAAAAGAAGTCTTACCTATTTGAGTCAGCACTGTGGGTGCTCAAATACTGAACGGTTTTCTAGTCAGATTTTGCAGAAAAAAAAACCCCTTATTTTCTCTTTTTTCCCCTTGAAATCAGATGTTTTATTGTGCTAGTTATGACAAAAAACTTGCTTCTTTTATCTCTTGGGTTGGTTTTTTGGGGCTTTTTTGGTAGTCATGTCATGTTTAAAAGCCTATGCCTTAAAAAACAATTGGCATGCCTCCACCTGTCCCTTGGGACATTTTATTAGCTCCTGATTCACAGTCAGCCCAAGCCTTTGCTCTCTGGCAATCAATTCTCTTGGGCAGCCACCCAAAAAGAGCAACTAAACCCAGCAATCTCGCTCTGAAATCCAGAGTGATGTGCTGTTCTTTGTACCATCAGCTGTGCTGGGGAGGATTTCAGCATTGTTGGGATGCCTGCCTGGAGGTGCTGCCTTCCCTTCTGAGCTGAAATGGGGGTCCAGCACCAGGATACAGGAGTCTAACTTCAGTGACACGATATTTCAGCCCCTGGGATCTCACCCAGCATGGACAAATGTAGCTGTTGATTTGCAGGATGGGACAATCAGATAATTTTCTCCCTTCACTGTTTTACTGTTAACACCACTCAAGCATTTCCTTCCATGCAATCTATGTGACTGCAGTCTGTATTCTTCCCAAACTTTATAAAAACATCCTTTGCGTACTTTAAACTTTTAGTGCTTTCAGACAAGTTAATTTTCAGACTTTTCTTTGTTACTCCTGGTTTATCGTTTCCCAGCTCCTGCCATGACACAGCTACAAATCCTCTGATTCAAAGCCTGCACCATCAGAGACTGACAGCAGCTTATCTGAGCAAGAAGGGAAGAACCTGCTCTTCAGTAATTAATGCAGGAACCATCAGATCATATGAGACCCCAGGCTATGGAGGCATAATTTTGTAGGTAAAAATGACCCATAAGAGCTGCCCTGGAGCTAAATGCAGTAATTTTTACAGTAGGTCAGAATGAAAGAGCAGGCCAAAGGAAATGCCTCCTCCTTGCTCATGTTCTTTACAGGCTGGCGAATGTCTTATATTTTAAGACATTTTGAGCCCTTTCTGCTCTAATTATGTACAATGGTCTCTTCCTCCCACCTCTTTATTTTTAAAAATCTGCAAAGCTCTTCCTTTCAAGGGGATCTTTCTGTTGGCAATGGGTTTTGTAAGCTGCTGACTGTGAAACCTTCCTGTTTTATCTATTCCAAACTAGCACGGCTCTATTAAAACAACTCTATTGCTTTTCATGCCTCTCAACTAGCTGGGTTGGAGTGCTGCAGGAACAGTCTTGATCACACAGTGAGCTTTAAAAGCATATGATTTAATCTAAGAAATTTGAATGGAAATATTTTAGGGCAATGTTTTCACTTTTTCTGGTAGTTAAAAGGCATTAGGAAGTGTTAGCTCGGAGAACAGAGTGCAAATAAAGCATTTGTACAACACAGATAAATTATTATCACCCCATTTTACTGAAACAGAAATAATAAGTTTTTTTTTTAAGAAGATTGTAAATATGAATTTGTAATCCAATATTTATTGGCCTAGGTTTCTTCAAAAGATATAGTTTCCAAATCTGAATTTAAATATTTATACTCTAGCACATATTCCTGATATAGCTAATATAAGTAATATATTTATCTTTCAAGGCAGCAATATTTTTTCACTCAACCCTGACTTTTCAGTTAAATATGCGGGTGGGAAGTGGTGCTATCCGGAGGTTGTTGTCACTTATTTCTATGTAAAAATCCAGATAATTCCAACCACTCTTTTAAGAGGTAGCATTTTTTATTTCTGTGCTCCAACTGATCAAGCAGATTATAATGGTTCATTGTTACTTTTCATTTTTCTACCTTGAGTTAGACAGATTTTTGTATGTACCTTCCAAAATGAGGAGGTGAATTTCCACAGCCACTGGAACTGTTAGAAAAAGGTTTAATGGCATATTATGTTTTTCCCTGTAAAGATCCCTGTAAAAAGGATAAAATTTTCATACACGTGAAGTCTGTATCATTCTCACACTCTAAGGGGCATATGATGGGTATATATTTAGAAGAGCATGAGAAGGATTTAGGGTAACTGAGACTCTTGCCCATATCTCTGAGTAGGTGGAAACATCTGTTTCTGTAGGACATTTTTGATAGATTCCTGAAATATTCTTGTTTGGTATTAAATCCAGTGCATTTATATCCATTTACTACTGCTTAGAAAGTGATCCGAGACCCTCCACTTCTTGTCTTTCCAATCCTCAGTTTTGCTTTGCACTGAATTTTCTTTTTATCAGACAGAATCCTTAGATACAATAAATTTTACTTTACTGTCCTTGTGCTCGAGGAATAACTTTTCCCCCAGAAAGGCCTTTCTTCCGTCACTTTTTCTTCCTTTTTTTTAATATTTCACTCACTTGTACAGCACAAGCAGATGGCAATGGGATTTTTTTCCCCTCTGATTAGGCCATTTTGCCTGCACTGGTATCTTGCTCAGTGACTAAGGGACCGTGTGCTCACTCCCTGGGGAAAGGATGGATCCCCTTCAGCAGATGACTGCCTGGGTACCTGGGGAAGGAACATGCCATATGGCATTCTTGTCCTGGGAAGCAGTTTTGTCCTCTTTTGGAACGTAACAGTGCTGGTCTTCTCCTCTCCTGCTGAGGAGGTTTGAGCCAGCTCTGGGAAACAGCCCAGTCAGCTCTTAAAGAGGTGTGGCTCCAAAAATGATCCTTGTCCTTATTGTCCATACAGCAGAGTATGTATAAACTCTCACGCTCAGAGGTGCTGGTTTGTAGAGGGAGCTCACACTGGGTTTCACTGAATTTTTGCATGTGTAACCCACCAATTAGTCCAAAAAGAATTTCGTGGGCTGAAGATTCTGCAGCTGCACCTCATTCACTGTGTCTTGAGCTCTTCATACAGGAGGACAGCAGTGAAAACTCTTCCCTTCCCCCCGTCCCAAAATGGAAAGTGTCTCATACAGCAGCTTTGCAAAAGAAGTATTATTCTGTCAATACAATGGCCCTTGGGATGTCAGTGGTAAAAGTTAAAAAATCCAAAGTCAAGAGAAAAGCCTAATACAGTTGCACTGACTTTGCATACACTTTGAATGAGCCATCACTGTGTCAATCAAGTGTCTAACACAGAGCAATCTCACAGTGTCAGTGCAAGCTCTGTGCTAAAATCAATGGCAGAGTTCCTATTAATATTTGGAATTTCTATTTTCTTAGACTCTTAAAGCTATTTTCATATCTCTTGAATATTCAGTAATGCATGTGAGAAATATTGCTGCTCTTCAGCAGTCTTGTTTTCTGCATTAGAAGTTGTGTGACAGTAAAGGGTTTTTTATAAGCCCACTTGCTGTCTCCTTTTTTTACAAGGATGCCTTGAAAAGATCTCTGCTCAGCTCTGTGCACATATGCTAAAAGAAAAAAAATGTTCCCTGTGTGGTGAAACACCCTGAGGTCTCTAAACCTGCCATCACTGCCCCTTGCAAGCAAGAGTCCAAGCAACCTTAGAGAAGAACTTGTGTTGGTACAGTCAGGCTTCTTTCTGCCCCTCTGCGGACAGCCGCGACCCAAATGCCTGCAAGAACTCACCGCAAAAACCCAACCACCTGGAATTATCTGACTCCTCCCATAATTCTATGAACTATAGGGGGACTTATCAATGGCTTTGAAATCATTACCCAATGCCCCATTAAATCTCCCTGCAGCTAAGTTATAAGATGGGAAATAAGAGAGAGCAACCTGAGAATATCATTCCTCAGCATGGTATAGCCCCCTACCTGACCAAGGGAGCAGGAGGAGAAGCAGCATTGGGTTTCTGGAGATAATGCTGGCACATCAGCATTAGGCAATAATGGGGAATGTATTCCTCATCCTTCTTCTCCCCCAGACAGCTAGGGGTGATATATCTTCTGGCACTGTCAGCCTAATTTAGGTCAGTCCTATTGTCAGGCTCCTCAAATAGTACCTGTCCACAGTTAAAATTTATGTTGGAAAAGCATTAATGCAAGCTTTTAATAAGATGAAGAATTTAACAGTGTGCTGTTATCTGGAGATGATATATTTTATATACAGGAGACATATTTAATTAGCTCTCAAATAGGCAAAGTGGCTCGTGCAGAGCCATGGCTGTACCTCCACTCCTTCTCTTCTGTAATTAGAGGCAGCAAATGCAAAGCACATATTAACTTTTCTGGTGGCTGAGCTGCCTTGTGTGGACCTTCATACACACTGCTGCTCAAATATAAATTAGCCCTTGCAAAGTATGCTCAGTGGATAAATAAAAAGGAGGAAAAGGACTCCTTGAAGCTTCTTGGTTAGGTAGCCACAGCAGGGGAGGAGCCAGGAGCTGCATGACCTGCAAGCAGATCAGGTCCTGCAGGGAGGAGGACAACCCAAAGAGGTGGCTGAGATGCTCCTTGTCCAAGGCCTTGCCTGCACTCAGAGCCACCTCTACAGCCAAACCTTTCTCACAATCATCTGGTGGGAATGCAGGGAGCAGGGCTGTTCCCATCCTTGTGAAACCCTGCATTTCCTCCTGTTCAGCCTGTTCCAGAGGAATGATGTTCAGACACCCATCACAAGTGAGGGGGTCACCTCCCTCCTGCCTGGGAGATGCTCTGGAGCCAGCAATGCAGATTAAGTCAGTGACACTGTCAGCTGGAGCTACCACTGATGGTCCTGTGCAGGTCATTCCAACACCAGCTGATCCCATTTCTCCCTCAGCCCTCCTCTCTTCCTGTCCATGTGTTACAGAGCCGGGAAAACACACATTTCACTCATGCAGAACAGGGTCCAAGGGCACCCTTGAAGCCCTGTGAGCTTTCCTGCTCATCACATACAGCCCACGCCAAGGCTTTGCTCCAGACCTTGGCCCCCCTGTGCATCACAAGGAAGTGCAGAGGAATCAGAAGGTTGCAGGAGTGAGTGTGGTGCTAAATGACCCCACATTGCTTCTCCTCCCTTATCTTTTCCTGCCCGGGGGATGGTAGACACCCTTCCCAGACAAGGTGATGTTTCTTTGAGTCGCATCCAGTCCGCTCACCCCCGTGCACAGCCCAGGCCTCAGGGTGCTCTGTGCCACCATGGAGGAGGTCACATCTGGCAGGTGATGGCTGAGGGACTGTTTCACTTGGACCCCATAATGTGACAGCCAAGGTAAGCACTGCTTTCCTGTGATTTTTGTCTCTGGCTGTGACCTTTGCCTCTGAGGACAGCTTAAACACTCTGTGAGGGACTGTTTCAATGCCAAAACTCTTTGCATGGATTGGTGATAGCCAGTAAGTCTGTTTTAGAGAAGACACATTTATTAATGCACCACCATGAAATACGTGTATAGAGAAAAGTCAGGAAAAATACTTTAGTCCTCTCATAATCATGATGTATCTGAGGTTAAATAGACAAATACGTTTTATAAATATAGTCTTCTAAGCTATTAAGGCTTTTCTCCTGGTTGAAAAGATACAAGAAATCACCATAAACTAACTAAATTTAAATGGCTTCTGTTCAAAAAAACCAGCTCGCTATTAATAAGTTGTTGAATAACAGGCATTTAAAGAAAGGCATAACTATGATATTAAATAGATAAATGTAAAATAATCTGTGTGCATTTAAATGTGAAGATCACATTAGGAGTAGAAAATTACAAAAATTTAAATACTGTAGGAGGTTGTTATGTAGGTAGTCTATAAAAAACAGGCAATTTGGAATTCCTCTAAAGAACATAAACCCTAGATAGAGCTGCTAGTTCCTTTGATAAAGACAGGTCTCAAGCTGAAGGTTTGATGTATAAAACCCCCAAAAGGTGTCTGAGCTATCTTTTTCTAAGGGATTATATAAGATAAAAGCTTGCACTGTAAGTCCCTATTTTAAGAAACAGAGTTGCTAGGAAGTTGCTAATACGAAAAGGCTAATTGTGCATGCAATGAAAGTACTGCTCCATTCACAAAATAAAGTGCTAACGTTTTAATAAGGGCTGAAAGTTGTCTGCTCAGGAGCTGCTGCAGGGTGTATGTCACTCAGGGGCTGCTGCCTCCTTCCCCTGGCACCGGGGCTGCTCCTTGCCCAGTTTCAGCACAGGGATATGCCATGGACATCACAGAAGTGTTGTTGTCACTTACAGCAGTGTTGGGGGAATAAGAGGGATATCCAGATTTTGTGCAGTTCAGTCATCTCAAACTGTTCATGTCTCAATTACCTACTTCTTTTATTCAGTTCATCACATTTTCTTCCCCTTCCAGCTTCCAGTTTGTCCTCCAGAGTTCCCATTTTCCTGCACCAATTAACTTGTTTGCCCTGGGATACTTTCTCTTTCAGATGTTGGGTCAGAGCTGTCCAAGATACAATTCAGCTGCTCAGCACTCCCTTTGCTGTCAGTGAAATTAGATTTTCACCCCTCAGTTAATACTTCATTTCTTAAAAAGGGCTGAATACCCATCTGGTTATGCCTTCCTCATTCTGTGGATTAGGAGTGCAGACCTGAACTGCTAATTTAAGTATTGCCATTAGTTGAATTTCTACAGTTTGTTGAACTTTGTGTAGGCTTCAGAGGATGAATCCAAAGCTGGTGTGAAATGTTGATCCTTCACTGGATTTGCTGATTCATGTAAGCTAGATCCAGGAGGAGAAGTGTTTTGTGGTGAGGCACTGGCACAGGATGCCCAGAAAAGCTGTGGCTGCCCCATCCCTGGAAGTGTTCTAGGCCAGGTTGGATGGGGCTTGGAGAAACCTGGTCTAGTGAAAGCCGTCCCTACACATGGCAGGGGACATGTGTAGGGTTAGAGTTAGGGTTAGGGGTTAGGTTTAGGGTTAGGGTTAGGGTTCTGTGGTTTTATAATTTTAATGTGGGACGAAGTTAAAGAAGAGCTGGGCAAAATTGGGACAACAGGAACCCTACACCCAGACCACATGGCCTTGTGGCACAGGCCAGACCCCTCTCCTTTCCTCTCCTCTTCCTGGGCTAATGAACACATCTGGGTCAGACCATGGGTTCCCACACATATTTTAAGGGCTCATTTTGATCATCGAGGTCTTTTATTCCTGGCAATGCAGCAGGTTATCCCCGTGTCAAGGACTTGTATGAGAACCAGGAAACAGATTCTCAGCTGATGTAAATTGTGTCACTTCATTAATGTGGCTACTCTGGTGCTATCAGTGTATCTGGGTTGATGTACAACAGCTGAAAATCAGGCCCCAGAGCTTCCTTTTATTAAAACATTCTTGATCTGTAAAGTGAAGTTGCGAATAAGACGCTGGTGACAGAAGGGGATAGCTTGCTTTGTAGTACCTTGTTCGCTAACATTATAAGTGATATGGAAATTTAGTTGCTGTTTTGCCTTTAAAATATTAGCTAAGTCATTCTGTCAACACATATTTTTTAATACATATCCTCCCTGTCAGATTTTACACTTAATCTTGGAGTCTGTAGACAGCTCAGCAGCATCGCTTTCCTCAGCAACTCCTGCACCAAGGTCTCCTTTCCTGTTATATTCAGCTTGCATCTGTTTAAACACAAGATAAGAGATAAATGATAGTGCCAGGCTTAAACATACATCATCAGGACTCTGATGTGAGGCTCTGGAAGTGGCAGGCCAGATGGTGTAACACAAAACTCAGACATCACAGTTTGTCATGCCGTGCTCCAGTCCACCGCACTAAAAATGGACTTTGCTGTGCGCTTAAGTCAATCATCTCTCCGGTGACCAGAAAGCAGGGGTCAGAACAAGAGGTGGCATGAAACAAAGGTTGTGGTCCTACTCGGCAGCTGTTCAGCCCTCCAAATCTGGCCATCGTCCTTGCTAGCTGCAGAGATGGAATTAATAGTGGAAGGAAATATTCCAGGTAATATTGGTCGATCTGAACAACCACTCTAACCTTTTTACTATTAACATTAAAGAAAACATGCTTATTAATTCTGCAGAACAGAGTCAAGAATATAAGAACCCGTTTGGAATAGCGCTGCATTAGGGAACTGGTTTTTTGGAGGACACCAGAGATCAACACATAAATAAGTTCCTGTGATGTTTGCTGAAAGGGAGCTATGTAAATGCCATTCAGAGAAAAAAAAAAAGGCAACTACCTCACTATATTTATGTGAAAAGCATTAATGAGAGAGAAGAAAGGAGAGGCAGAGCCAAAAGACACTAATTTGAATGAAAGTTGTTGGCATTAATTTTGATTTATGATATACAACCACATTTGAAATGTGGCCACACTTTACAGTTTTTACATGCTGACCTCAAGACTATATTTAGAAGCCAATCTTGCTGCTGAGCAGGACTCAAGGTGGTATACAAGGAACTTCTAGGAATAAGTGTATTTCATGTGCATTAATAATCAAAACACTTGTATTTGGAGGTAATTCATCACTATGTTACTTCAGTTTTTGGTGTGTGCAATTTCAGTGAAACTTGAGAGTTAATTTCTTTTGAAATAACTTGAAAACCTCCAGCACAGGTGCCCTAGTTGTGTATCAGTGCAAATCCTGGAATAACAGGATAGTGGCAGTGAAACGAACTTGTGGTGCTAAAGGTGAGGAAAGCAAAGGAACCACAAATTCCATCAACAGAGTGAACACCTTCCAGAGCCACTGAATTTGAAATGTTGCTCCTAGTTATTAGAAGAATGTTTCTTATATTATGCAGGTCAGGTTTGTTTGCTAAACTTTGTCAGCTGGGAAAAAACACCGCGTGGGAATTTGCTTTCATTTAGCAAGGTAAGTTACTCCTTGCACTGCTACACTTGCAGTAGAAGAGAAGGTTTCTTTGCTCATAAAATGCTCATCTCTGTGAGATTTTGCTTTATCAAGCAGCAACTTCAACATGTGTGTGAGGAGTGGAAAAGATTCAAATAAAACAATGTGGCACTTAAAAGAATTTGCTTCAATTTACTGTTCTTTTTATATTTTCTAACTGCCCTGAGCACAGATAGGGCTGAGTAAGAGGCCAATGTACCTTTACAGCTTGTTTAGCAACATTTATCTACGCACTGTGAAATCCAGTTTAACCTGAAACAGGACTACAAGGAACTTAAATGCTTTACCGGGTAACACTTGCTCAGCTGTGGATGTCCTTTGAAACAGGTAAAGGAGGCACTGGAGGAGCAAAGTTCTGTCCCATTTGGAAAAAAAAGAAACCAGACACAGAGCTATCCCTGAATACAAGTGAGTGGAATTGATTTTAATTCTTTACTTTACAAGGAACAGATCATTATTGCTTGCCTAGAAAGAAATTTTTGGGAGTGCCTGTTGCCGATAGAGTTAACTTTTTGGAAGAGGCCAGAAAATGTAGAATCAGCCTGTTTTGAAAGTGTAGAGTTAAGCTGAACTGTATTTATGGGACCAAACCACCAAGAGCCCATTGGTATTTTATAGAGATTTGATTTGATAGGTTATTGATTTTGGCTTCGGGGGATATAGCCCCTGTTGAGAAAGTATCAAACTCACACTGAGTAAAATTGTCAAAAGCCTTAAAACCAGTAGTGAGGGACTGGCTGGCTCTCAGTGCAGCGCTTCAAATGGAGTGGGGAAGATATGCCTTATTGCCTTCAGACCTCTGGAAGCAGTTATGTGTATTAAATACTGGAATAACTCGATATTTTAAAAGCTTATATGCTCATCCAAGTAAAATGGGTTTAGAAGACTGCTGGGAGTTTCATTATTTTATGGCTAAATCGATACCCAGATTTATGCCTTTTGGACATAGAAACTTGAATTTAATTGAGAAAATGGATCTAATGAGGATAGACATTTTTTATGCAGGTGCCCTTGTTTAAAAACACACATGCACGCAGTTCTGTACCACATGAAAAAAGAGAACAACTTAGTTTTAAGAGCTGAATAGACCCACCAGAGAGAGTAACACACCCTGAAAACTGGGGAACAGGCAAAGAAACAGTAATACTTCTGAACTCCTGAGAATCCAAAGAATTTTTTGTTGTTCCTGAATAAAAAATTATTAGTTAACACAGAACAGCAAATTATTTTCCAAGATACCAGAAAAATTAATGGCTGGATGGCAGTAAGCTGGCCATCAAAATCAGCACTACTACTGACTCAAAAGCAGCATTACTATTTCCCATTTGCCCACTCTCTGGCAAATGTGTGATATTTATGGCACACTTTTCCTAATACAAACTATTATCTATAGTGATGAAAATCAGAAGGAAGCTATACTCAATATATTTAGCTAAATTCTGCTCCCTGTATGAAATCAATTTTTTTAAAAAGCCCCAGACAAGAATGTATGCATGTGCTTAATTTTATTCCTGTCTCCAAGACCAACTTTAGACCACATGCTTTGCCAAATCGAAATCAAAATTCAGAGTAACCCCACTGACTTCAGTGAAATAACTTGTGATTCAGTCCCATATATTTGTCTCAGTATGTGTTTCATTGGTTATAATAAGCAGAAACCATTTATGACAGAAATTTCCTGGACTTTTACAGGCACGATTAGCACTCTGAAGGGCAGAAGAAAACTCATAAGAAAAGCTAAAAAGTAAAGAAACAGAGATGGAGAAATCATTAACATTTCATTTTTTCTATACATGTGCTCACACACACACATACACACAAATGACTCTCCTCTGGGAATGTACACATCCTGAAAATCTAAATTACACACTGAGAATAGGTTTGTGTTGCAATGTATTGCAAGAAATTTTCAAGTTTGTAGTTGGCAAGAAATTAGCATTTGCTATATAGAGAGACAACATGATGGAGTATATTTTGCTCTTTATGCTAAACTTCCATTGATTGCCATGGGAATATTCTACGTGTGGAAAGGCGGCAGGAGCTGTGCCTTTAACAGTAAACAACAGTGATAGTCAGCGATGTTTCTGTCTGCACTGAAGTGCTAATAAAAAAAATCTGTGTTCTTATTGTTTAAAACCCACACTCGATAAATTTTTATTTTCCCTACTGACTTGAAGAGTAAACTTCTATAAACAAAATGTGACGTGCCTATCTTATTAAATGTAATTTAAATGAGCGCTTGGAAAAAAAACCCAAAGAAACCTTCAGTTAAAAGACTCGAGGATGGGACTTGGAAACTCTCAGGTGACACTACTTTTCCTCTGTAATTTCAGGTATGGTCTTTGAGTTTTCCTTTCCTTGTAGAAATTTCGGGGAGCCAGGTTCACGTGAGGTGCTTGGGACAGTGAGGGGACAAATTTTGAGGGGGCTTGGCACGATGCCCACTGAGCTGCTGTGGCTGTGGGTCCCCACGCTTTGGTGACCTGCACTGTCCTGGTTTGGACAGGTGTCTACTAAGGAAGGCAGGAGTCCCCCTCCCACCTTGGAATGGAAAAATGTAACCCCCTTCCTCCCGAACTATTATAANTGAGCCCCAAGCACCGGCACCCCACTTCTTTTCCCAGTTCTAACTCTCGAGATGTCTCCGCTCCGCTACCTGAGAAACAAACCAAGACAAAAGGGGACAACTGGGCCCCTCCCTTGTGGGTAGATCTTTTTGTTTCTCTTAAGTACCCAGCAATGTGCCTTAACATGGGGAAAAATTCCTTTGAGAGGAAAAGAAAAGAACACAAACACACACACAAAAAGAAAACCTCCTAAAACCCCAACACGCACCCAAATCGGGTTTGACCTGGAGAAACATGGGAGTGGTGCCTCCTCCCTCTCCTGACCTCCCTGCATGCCAACCAGTGTCTGTGTTACTTCCAACCAGCTGGGAATTTTAATGGCCATTAATGGCACTGATGCTTGGGATTCATGGATGATGCAGTCCATGGCGTGCCCTCCATCCACCCAGGCGAGCGGATTCGACATCACTTTCCGTGGCAGCCGGATTTGTCTCTGAGGTTACTGGCAGGTTTGGGTGCAGATATAAGCCCACACAGAGCACAAGAACACAGCCTGCAGCAGTAAACCCCAGGGAGAGGAGCCAGTGTGACTCGGTGGCCCTCGGGATCGCACTCCATAGTCCAGGCTGGCCCAAGCATCCACAAATGTGCAGCTGCAGCTACCTCTGTAAATAGCTCCCAATAAAAATAAATTTCCAGAGTGAATAACTGCAGGCTGTGTGCTTTGTGCCTATTACCGCTCGCTGCGCTGAAAGAAATTCCCCGGCAAGTCTTTCCTGTTTTATTCAGGCGAGCAGGTTTCTGTTGGAGTTAATGGCATGGCTGTCGTGTACACTGAGCTGGATTTGCACAGGGTTTTGCCCCAAGTAATTTTATAGGCAAGTGCATCCCGTGACGAGCTGATCAGATGTCCTGCAGAACTGTACAGCTTTGTCCCATGACTCCTGTGTGAAGCCTGGGTGTTGCTAACTAATTCTGCAAGTGCAGTGTGCTCAGGAGGAATTAGCTGCTTTTAAAAATAGATTACTTCCTGTCACATCCCAGTATTTTTACTGAGTGTTTCTCGCACTAATTTTCTGTGTCTCACTGATACTGACATTTCTGAAGGATTTTTGTGGGTTTTTGTTTTTTTTTTTAATAAACAGCATATTATTAGGGGAAAGAAAAAAAAACTGCCCTGGAAAAAAATCTGTAAGGATAGTGCCAAGGAACTGTGAAGTACTGGAAGAATGAATGTTTTTCTGCACTGATGCAGGTTCAAAATAGATCTAATTTTCCTGAAGTTTGTGGGAATCTGGAACACTTGCGGAAAGAAAGCACTGTAATGACTATTAAAATCTTCCAGGTTGGTTGTGCCTGTACGATGTACTGCAAGGACCAGTTCAGCATCTCTGCGTCAGGGACAATTCTGAAGCAGAAGAGCAACGCCCAGTGAAGGCTGACCTCTACACAGGGCATACAGGACCAGCCCAAATTCTAAAATTCTGCCATAACCTCACGTTGATGAGCCGCTCAGAGCAGTACTGGGGTGTAAACTACACCCTGGAAGATAAAGGATACATTTTTGCCTGTTAGTATCGGATTGTAATGGGATGCTTGGAATCACTCTGACAGTCCCACCCTCTCTCCCCTACAAAGAACAGCCAGTCGAGAGCTATTCATCTGGCCTCTCCTTAGAGAAGGAGGAGGCTTTCAGCTTCATGATTAAATCTATCTAAACTGCTTAAAAAAAGAGTCTGCACTTTCATGCTAGATCAATTTGCATTAGGTTTTTGCCAAGCAATTTTTTTTTCAGGCATGTTTTTTTGCTTTATTCTGTACATGAATAGCGTCCAGGTAAAATATTTTTAATTCATTTCAGGCTGGATTAGTTATTGGAAAAAAAGATATTTTTTTTTCCTTGTTGTTACTTGATTTAATTAGTGCTCTGTTTTTAAAGTGGCAAGCCAAGCTTTGCCAAGTCTGGCTCTCTGACTCATGCTAACAGGGTTTTATAGCCCCACCTGCATCTAAAGCAGGAAAAAAGCCCCAAAGCTTTATTTTTAACTCCATGTACATACCTTGTCCGTTCCATTAAAACACGCAAATGTCAGCACCCTCTGCCTGTCCAGTGCTGGTCTGGGAGTGGGGATTTGGAGCCCACCAAAACCACATCCCGACGGATCTGTGGGGCTTCACTGCTGCCGGCAGGAAGGGGACAGGCAGGGAGGATCACTGGTGTGCTGTGTTTGCTATGGACAGTGTGTAAGTGAGCCTGAGGGGGAGAGAGCTTCTATTTTTGTTTTATTAATTTTGTATTTTCTTCTTCTCTTATAGGAACTTGCATCCCTCCAGAGGCAGAGCACTGTGCGGGTGGAGCTGGGGCTGCCTGCAGTGGTGACCCAAAATCTCATTTACTTGAATGAGGAAACGTGCACCTGCAACTCCCCTTTTTCCCCCCGNGGTGACCCAAAATCTCATTTACTTACCCGACATCTATGTGAGGGCTGTGAATGAGGAAATGTGCACCTGCAACTCCCCTTTTTTCCCCCTCCCTCTTTTCCGTTTCCCAACCCAAATGCTTTTTTGCATTTCTGGACCACATCCAGATTCTGATAGTGGCTGTCGGGCCATGGATGCAGTTCTCTTCCCACCTCACTGCCCCTAAGGCAAGTCTCCCTCCTTCACCAGGAATCTGGGTGTCTAAACCTTTAATCCTATTGGAAAAATATTGTATTAAACATTGCTGAGGCTTTTTGCAGGATGGGGCCTATTTTGATTAATTTCTTCAGTTTGAAATGGTTTGTGGTGAAAAAAATGCCTTTTTTAAAATGTGGAACCTGTCCACGTTTTGACTGTTAAATTTTTTGCTTTCTTTGAAATAGTCATTACTTTCCTCTTTAGGCTAAAACCAGTAAAAATTTGTAAGGTAAAAAAATTGAAGGAAAGGTTTCAAAATTACCAAAATTAGTGATTAGTCTAACTCTGCTTTTTTTCCCAGTGGTCAGCCCAGAAATATTTTTTTTAAACAATCTCTCCTTTCTTCATCCTGAACAGGGACAGAAGAGGAACACCGTGAGGTCAAATACTCTGAGAAGGTGGGAGAACCCCAAGTTCCCAAGCTCTGCCCAGAGCAACCCTCCCGTGAAGGTGCTGGGGTCTGCTCCCCCAGAGGGTCCCAAGCCCCTGTGCTGGAGGGCCAGGGATGGGGAAGTATGCTGCAGGAGGTGGCTGATTCCTTCCTCCAGCATCTCCCAGGGCCAGGACAGCCTAGCACAGGGCTGCTCGCCCCATGCTTTGCCTCATCCCTTTGGCCTGCACGGGCCCCAATCCTGCTCTTCCCAACGCCGCTGGCAACCTCCCCGCTGGCTTTGGCAGGAACGGGCCTTTTGCTGTTGATTTTTTTCCCTGTCAATCAGTTACTTTGACATCTAAATGTCAAATGACACCACATGGCAATTTTTTTCCTTTTTTTCTTTCTTTTTTTTTGTGCTTGTAATTTAATTGCAAGCGAAAAATGGTGGGATCAGTGCGAAGGGTTTCGAGAGAATGTATCATTAGCAAATTCAATTAGCTGGCACTTGTGCCTGCTGGCATGGAGGGCTCTGATGGTGCCAGGGAGGCTGGTGCTGTGCAGAGGGGGCCACGGCAGCTCTCCCAGTCTTCCTGGCTCACCTTTTCTCCCTACCCTCCAGGAGCAGGAGAGCCACCCCTCCTAAACAGCTCAGGAGAAGCGGATGTACAGTTAAATTCTCCCTCTGCAATGGTAATAACACAAGAGCCTGTCCTGCTTCCAGGAATTGTCTTACTGTACCAGCAAATCAGCATTTCTTCAATTGTAACATCTTTCCTGGAAATAGTGTTACATGACATGCCCTCGCTGCCTGTCTCGGTGTGAATGAGAATACAGCAAAGCTCATGTTTTCCATTGTTGAAATACGAGCATAAATCTTTCACTAATGCACTGCTGTCTTTTATTATAACAGTCACTGCAGCAGAGAAAGGTACGTCAAATCTCTCCTTGTTGGTACAGTCAGTTGTTGGCATTGCCCTGACATGTTGTTTCTTTCCTTAAAATGGCTTTGTAAAGGACCTAAAATGAGTTGCTCAGCCTCTGGCAGCACCTTTGCGTGTTTTGACAAATCTGAGGCTTCAGTGTTGTAGGTACGAAGGTTCAAAACAGTGGGGAAACAGAGATAGAGTGATAGGTTTTGACTAAAGTCAGGCCCAAGCCAGAAGTGATGGTTCTGGATCCCTTTATCAGGGCAGATCCCGCGCTGTTGCCTGCACGAGGTGCAGGAGGTGATGCGGGGGATGAGGGCAGGACCTGGGAAGGGATAACTCTTTGGTTGGGGGATGGCTGGGACAATCCACCCTGGGCCTTTAGGATGCTCGTCCATCCTCTGCGTCACCTGCCGACGTGGAGGAGCACGTGCAGGAACCCCCAGTCCAGCCTGAGGATGCCAGTTTGCTGGAGCTGAGGGTGAGGCAGAGCTAACTCAAAATCAGCTCTTCTCTGCAAAGGACAGATCTGGGCTGACCCGTGAGGGTCTGATGTCCCCCCGCCAAAAGACTGGAAGGCATTTTGCATAGGTGTGAGGAAGCAGAAAGTGTTTGGCAAAGCTCCTTGGCATTTTTTAGTTTTTATTCTCGGTGCTGCACAAAATATTTTACAGCCTTTGTGAGTCTGTAGAGAGGCTGGTTTCTGGCATGGGGTGTGCTGGAGGCTGCAGGCTGTGCTGGACCCTCAAGAGTGCAGCTGGTCTTTAAAACCAGCTTTATAGGAAGGAAATTTTCTGGTCCCGCTGGAAGGAGGTATGGTCTTGTGACACTTAGTGGAAATAGACCAGGTTTAGTTTGGTCAAATGGGGAGTATTTCCAAGGAAACATAAGTTTTTTTACAGTGTCCCAAAGCCAAGGCAAGTCCAAAACTTTAAGTCCAATTGTGTAGCTTTCCCAGGCTAATTTTATGAGGAGGCCCTAAAATGTGAATGAGGAGTGATCTTGTTCAGCCTGAAAAATAAAATTAACGCCGGTATGAAAAGGGCTAAGCCCCAGAGAACCTCAAATATCGCTTTTTTTAACAGAAGGATGCAAAGGCTCAGCTCAAGATGTAACTGAGGTCCATTTGGAATAAAGTACTTGCCTATGGATGCAAACCCTTTTTTAGTGCAGTAAAGGAGAATAGTGATGCTCTTTCTCTTCCTTCTCTTGTAGGACTTTCTATTCTATCCTGGGCCATTTTCCCTCAAACCTGCTATTTATCTCAGGTAGGAAACTCCATCCCTCCGAAGTCAGCCTGTCCTTCCTTTTTTTTTCCATTTCATGCTTGGCTCTGTTACAGTTCTCAGGCAAATTTCAACCAAAATCTGTATCCCACTAGCCAGGAACAAGCCTGGACTGTACCACCTCCCTCCTCATGACTTCTGGTCATGTTTTTTCTCTTCCTTGCCAGCAACTTTGGAGTTCATCTCGAGCGTCTGCATCTTTCGTTTGTGCCTTAGATGTGTTTTGATCCCCTCTGTCTCTTTCCCACTGCAGCCCCACACACCAGCTCACCCTCTGGCTGCAGCCATTCCTGATACGTCACCCCTGAGGTTCCAAAGGGCTTGTTAAAGAGCAGTGATGACAAAACCTGGCTAACCTGGGGTTGTGATGGATGGTGGCAGTGGCTGCCAGCAGCTGCTGCTGTAGGTAAACCAGACCTCTGATATTTATACCATTTAAGTTGCCTCACTCCCCCAAGTGAATCCCCACAGAGTTGCTCTCCTAGGTGTGACTGTTTAGGGTACAGTCCTCCCTGTAAGTTAGATATTCTCCCATAAAACAGATTTCAGCAACTTCATTCAACTTCTATATATAAAGTTTCCCTCAAACCTTTTTCAAACTAAGTCCTGTCTCCTCCCTAGGAAGCATCTGCTCCCCATTGCCAAATTCTTCTGCGTTCCTGTCCCTTTGGTCGTGTTTTCTTTGAATCCTTTAAAAAATGTGCATTTTGGCTGTGCGGTCATGCCAAGGAGTGTGAGAGTTTGCACATTTCAAGCAGGGATTGGCCCATCTCGAATTGGTGCATCCAGAGAACCTGTCACAAGTTCCTTGAAGCACTTCTGCCTTCTGTTGCGCTGGCACGGAGCTGACGGGCGCTCATTTTGCATGTCTCGGCTCCTCGCTTGGCTGGGGAGGATATTTGCAAGGCTGGATATTTCTGGTTCTACTCCACGGAAGGCTTAAATGGAGTATTTGCTGTGCCCTGCCTCACAAAAAGGAGCCTCATAATAAAACTTTGAAGGCTCCTGTTCAAAACCCCGATGTCAGACCTGCCTGGGTGGTGGTTTGTCTCTCTCCTGGTTACTGAAGGAGTTTCTGAATTTTTTGGCTGTCGCCACACTCCTGTAGCTCCCCTGCAGCTCTGCCGGCTTTACCTTACCAATGGCTTTCAGAGGGCTTTTAATGCCATTTCCTCTTATACTGCTTAAGCCACTTTCTCCACACGGATTCAAAGATTTGAAGTGGCTCGCAAGGTGGTTTGGGCTATTTTCCATTGTGCAGGGCTGCACTGATGCTGTTCCCTATGCTTCGAACCATCCCATAGGGCTGACAGCTGAAAGTGTTTATGGCCTGAAATCCCAGAGCAGGTCCTTTTCCGTGAAACGGTGTCTTTGGAACCTCAAAAGCTGCTCGGCCCCTTAGGACTTTTCCATCAGGTGGTGGCAGAAGGAGCCTGTGCTGAGTGATTAGCAAACACCAGCAGCTGTAGATCCCTATCATGCAGCAGCAGCCACATCTCTTGAGGTTACCAAACTAGCAGCAATAGCATAGGGATGCAGGTCTATCACCTGTCTCATCTGTCAGTGGTGACTTAATTACCTGGAATCCTCTCACTTACACCAGTAAGAGGGAGGAATGACTGATTTAAAACCTCCTTTCTCCAAGTAGATGCCGATTTTGTGTTGCCAGATAATATTACTGGTGCCTTCTGACCTTAAGAGGGAGGAATCTAAGTTAAATATCAAGCATTTGGATCTTGGCAAAGTTCAGATTGCCAAAATGAAGAAATACAAATAGCTAGGAAGGCGACGCTGCGCCTTCCCTGGATGGCTGAACAAGTGCCATTAGCGCTTGAGTGTATTCCCAACTAGATATAAAAGGAATCGGGAGTGTTAAGGAAAAACAGAGTAAAGTGAATGCCTCTTACAGCTGTCGCAATGGGAAAGTTGCAACATTTGCTTGTAGGAAAAGATGCAGAAGCACACAGAGTACCTGTTAGCGCGAGTGGAGCCAGACTTGGGCAGGATTTCAAGTGTTACAGACACAATCCTGAAGGCTATATGCAGAGCAGCATGACTTTTCCATGATGCTGGTTAAGAAGACGTGCCATTGCAAAAAAAATTTTTTTTTTTTTTTTTTTTGAGACTGCCTAAGTTTTCTTGGGCCTTTATAGAGCAGATGTAGCTTAGGAGTGTTGAGTGCGCTGGGGGACTGAACTGAGGGAACGGCATCCTTGGCTGCGCTATAAACACGGTTTGTCCCTTGGCTCCCCTCGCTGCAGATCAGGTTTCTAGCTGAGAAATAAAGTTCTCTGAGGGGAAAAAAATCCATCCTTGGTCCCTTTGTTCTGCTTTCCTGTGGCAGACTATGCAGTCTTGTAGTGTTCCCTCTTTTGTCTGTAAAATTAGGAGCTCTCTGGCTCAGACGTAGTCTCTCCCATGCCTATAAATAGGGGTTGTGACAGAGCCATTATGGGCAAAAACAGAGCGGTTTATTCCAGCAGAGATTCTAGAGTTTGGGGAAAAATATTTGTTCAGATAGATTTTAGAAAATTAAAGACCTCATGCAGGAGGATTGTCAAAGAGAACTCTTTCTGAAATAAAAAAAGGAAGGTTTTTCTTCTAGCTATTATGTAATATTTTAATGAAATGGGACAGGGAGCTGACCTGAATCTCCAGGACTTTTCAGGCTTCCCGACAAGGGCCTGGGTCATTCCTCTTTCTGTGGGCTGCCAAAGCCCTGTGGAACTCTCCAGGGAACTGAACAGTTCCCAACACCCATGATGCTTCAAGGTCTGCTTTATCAAGTGATCCCTCTGTCATGAACAGCCCTTTCACTGGAAAATTTATCCTCAGCCTCAGCTGGGATGATTATACAGCTTCTAAGGGTATTAACAAATAGTGTTGGTTCTGGCTTTGTCTTCAGAAGGTTCCTATCACAGTTAGACTTTGCCTACTCTCCATCCTTTTTTGTTTCTTGGAACATAGAGACATTGCTATAAATATCTGTGAGTCTAAATATGGATTTCTATTTGCACATATAGACCCAAGCGCACAAATGGACATTTTATCATATCATACCATGCTGTGTCATATCATTTAATACAATACTGTGCATCTGCAGTGAGAAGCCACATTTTTCTGTCCTGGTTAGTCAAAGTGAAGCATTAAAGGTTAATTTCTTTCTGTCTGAAATTTGCATGAAGCAAGTTAGACATGACTTTACTATGCCACGATAAACTTTGTATAGTATACCTTGTATAAAGGTAAAATACATTTTCCATGACTTAAACCTTTGTGGATCGGTGCTATGCTAAGGGCAATTAGATTTAACATCCCTGGAAGCTCCAAAGGCATTTTAAAGGACTCGCTCTTTTGTTCCAACTCTAGCACTCAAAAAGACTGAGACATTTTTGGAATAGGTTTTGATGGACTTATATGAAAATTTATATGACTAAGAATTGGATTTGTTCCTCTGGAATATTATGGATTATTTTTATGTGGGAATTACATAAGTGTGCAGAGCTGCATGCAGTTGGCTTAATGTAGCTAAAAATATATATTCTGATTTCCATTTGGAAAGGTAGCTGGATTTTTCCAGCTTCCCCTCTCAGTGATGACTTTATAGTGTGTACAGGTTATAGATTACAGGAAAAATTGAAATGCACAGTAAAATCAAGGGGTTTAAAATGGATTAATATTTGATTATATCTTTGAGAAGATGAATACTGATGTGTGTCCTTCTCCACTCCCGATTTTGAACTGTGGTGAAATTCCTTACAAATAAAACTTACATGAGAGAGACCACCTGGATGTAAACAAGAACAGGAGTGGGCAACACATGAGGAAGCAGAAACCTTTGGGACCTGGGGCAAAGGCTCATCCTGCTTTCATCCCATGGCTCATTTGCCTCTGGTGCAGCAGAAATCACAAGGATTACCCTGACACGACAAAACTTCACAGAGCAATCGGAGATCACAAGTGAGGAACAACTGCTCACAGTTACATTACCCAAAGATACCCCATCTCTTTCTGCTTCTTAATCCTTCACCTCTCTCTCTCTCTCTCTCTCTCTCTCTCTCTCTCCCCCCTCATATACATATACACGAGACTTTGTTTGACACAGTAGTAGCCAAAAAATGCTTATTGGAAAAGATTTTTCCAGCTGTATTTTTGATGGAAAGCCTCATGAAGTGGAGGTTGAACTCCTCTGTTCCAAAAGAGAACACATCAGAAAACCTGATCCTTTTATTTTAAACTATTGGCTCTCCCATTCAACACCAAAATTTGGTACATTTTGCTTCATCCTCCACGTAGAGGAACACCAGGTTACAAAACCCCAAAAGTTTTTAGGAAGTAGAATTATGGTTCTGCGGCAGCTTTGCTGTTTCATTAGAAGGGTTTGTGTGATGATTGTATCAAGTGATACAGCACAGTGACTCTCTGAAGGGAAGAATGATGCAAATATACTGCAACAGAGATGAAGGGTATTCTTCTAAATTATCTGCACATTTGTGACTCACCTAGAACAAATACAGTATAAAATTGAGGAACTGACAGGATGTGTCCATCAGGTTTTTAAATGCTGTGTGAGATGGAACATGTTTTACAGCATAAAACGAAAATTCTGCTTTTGTTTGCTTCTTCTGTATGTTTTCTGAAATGGACATGTCACTTTGGCTATATAATCTTATCATATTTAGATTTGATTTAAATCCTGTCTTTTCTCAGCTGTGCTTGCTAATGGAATCATTCATGCTTTTTATACAGTTGATCTAATAATATTTTCTTCACTGCTCTCTGGCACTATTTTTTACTTTGTAGGAAGCATGGCAAAACTGGCAATACAAATTGAGTCTGCATTTTAATGACATTGATGGTGATTTTTTCCATGCATTTGGGTAAGGTGGGTTTTTTTTCCTCTCTTTGTACCGTGGTAATTTCAATATACTGTGGCGTGAGCATGTGAATGACTGATTGATTTGCAAGATTCTCTAACAAGGAAGAAGACTTTTCCAATATTACTTTGCTGCTTAAACTGCTCTGTTCATGCAGGCCATCAGTAGAATGTCCATGAGAGATCTTCATTCTTCTCTCTTTATTTTATAAGCAATGTACTCCAGTGACCTGTGAACTTCTCTGTTGGAAGTCCCTGGTCCCTTTTCAATACAAGGGAAATGGGGTCTCCCACTGGAAAGCACTAGGAGATGGTAAGTCAGTGACTTTCAGCATTTTCTTGTAGGAAGATTTTTCAGATTTCAAATGAGGATTGGTGAACAGATTCTCATTTATTTTTTATCTTCTCAATATTTTTTTTTCTGGATACACTTAGAAAGAGAACAAATTAAGGACTGTAACAATGACTGTCTCCGCTCCCTTTTATATTTGCACAGCCCCCACGATGACTTTAGTGATGGTGGGGGAAGAGGCACAAGTGTGGCCCTTCAGAGTGAGTTTTCTGCTTGTTTTACAGAGGGTTGAAGATGCCAAGTGCTACCTCAGGAGAGTGAAGCCCTTTACAGAGGCAGCAGATGCAGTTCAGCATTGCTCATTCTGTTGTGCTTCAACTCTGACCACAGAAGCGCAAGCTCTTGGGACAGAAAGTGCTCTGTTTACACTCAGACCTTGGCACTTTTCCTAAGGGTACCAATTATAATGGTGTTTTTTGTGATATGGGCACACATCCATTATGAATTGGCTTGCACCCACCAACTCATTTTGCACAGGCCATGGAACAGCCATCAGATGGCAATGATTCCCATTCGTGTGCAATGTTAAGGAAATCTAGATCATTACCAGCAGAATAATGAATTCCATAGAATTGTTCCATTGTGCAATTATATGAAGTATGCAAAGAGAAAGGGCAGTTTCTCAATAAAGTCCTCTTTTTTTTTTCCTAAACCACAGGAATGATAGATTATTAATCATGATTAACGCTCGGTTACAGTGAATTATAGTGGAGCAGTGCCTGGAAATCCCAGTCTGCTTGGTAAACTCATTTTCTTGCATAATAGGAAACTTACCTTGCATTTAAGAGAACCCAGATAGATTCAGATGAAAGCAATGGAACCACCCATTTCATATAATTAAAAGAAAAATTTAATAGATACATACGTTCTTAGTTCCAGCACTATTGAATTTTTTTTGATACTGTACAAGCATAATAGGAGAAATACAATTGCAAACATCTTAATTGTTCCCGTATTTTGCTTTCTTCCTGAGAACCAAAGTCTTCTAGAGCTCAGCTGTAGTGCTCAGCCTGAATCCCTAAGCATCACTGGAGTTAAGGCAGAATTGTGCATTGTCTGGACACTTGGAAGATGTTGATGATTGCTCGAGAGAGTGTGAATGATCAAAGTGCTTTAGGAAGCAGAGGAAAGTCAAATGAGGTAATATAATCTGTTCCATTCCTATATTTGGGGGTGTACATGGGACTCATATTGTACATGAAGAGTAAGGCACCAAAATGACAATATGGAAGGGCTCGTCGTCAGTAAGACAACTTAGTAACCTTTGAGATAACTGATCTTTAAACTTTTGGAAGCTTCCAGAGGCTTTTCCAATATTTAGCAAACATCAATTCCCCTAAAGTTTACATCCTAATCCGTATTGTGTTCTGAGAACAGAGTGAAAGGAGGTGGAAAGACATTTTTGTCTCAAGGATGAGACTGCTGGGTCATTTCCAAGAGGAGATCCTTAGAGAGCATCCCATGGTCCTTTCCTGTGGAAGGTAGCAATGCAGCTCTCCGTTATTCTCTCTGTCTCTCTCTTCCCCCAAGCAATCTGTCAGCGCATTTCTGGTGCCGGGGAGAGGCGTCGTGTCGGAGCGATGTTCCCGTTTGCAAAATGGGAACTTCTATTTGTTGTTCTCAGGAGCTGGTTTCACACGCTGACATCTCCCCGGGAGCACAGCTGAGTCCAACATGTTCCCAACAGCCATCCACCCAAACGCCTCCTACTCAAGCACCCAGACCTTCCTTCCCAGTAAATAAAAAATACAGAGACAGCCTCAAATTGTTCCAAATGTTTCAGCTTCACTGGAATGTCTGCCCTTGTTCAGATCTGATAAATGGGTATTTTTCTGCAATAGGAAGTCAGTTTAGTGTGGGAATAGGATGGCTTCTCAAAGAGGAAATACAGCTTCTGGAATAGTTCATGGAAAATTCTGACTGACTTTCTCTGGTGTCAATATATTTAAGAGTTCCTATGTGTCATGAAAATACAGTGTTGCAATTAACAACTTTATGACAGAAAACAAAGTTATCATAAGCTGCAGATTCTATGGTGTCATATGAAATAACATGTTTTTCAAGGTTTCATTGCTCAAAAAGGTCTCAAAAAATCTACTTCCTAAAGCAGGAAACTGAGCAATGTACACTTTAGGCAAGGAGATACTGCTGCATTATTTAAAACGGCACCACTCACTACAACAGCAGCTCTCAATATTTCCCAGTGTGATTCCATTCTTATTGCTGGGACATCCTGTCTAATCATGGCTGTAGCTGTGACCACCGTAATTCTGTCTTTGACCTTAACCTGCGTCCTGTAGCAGACATGACCTTAGTAGACCTTAACTTATGGATTACAACACGAAAAAAAATCTTTTGAATAATGATTCCTAGGAAAAGAGTTGCAAAAAATTCCACATTTCTGCCAGAAGTCCCCATACCTGAATGAGACTTCAGTTGCCATGAGTTATCCCAGTGTGGCCAGTGTGTTTTTTCTTGCAGACTCAGAACTGGAACAAGATATCCTGGCTTGGAAGGCAAGTTCCCCATCTCTGATTCCCTCACTGACAACATTTTGGGATATGCCACCCTCTGGTTTCCCCTCTTGGGCTCCTTCCAGCCATTGCACATGAAATCTCCCCTTGGTGAGTGGCATCAAGAGCAATGACCACCAGTGTGCATCTGTATTGGTACTTCTCTAGAAAATGGTATGTGGAACAAGCTTTCCCCTTTTCTGACTCCTAAATGCCTCAGGTCAGAGTTTTTATTCATAAATACCCACACGCCACTTTGTCAAGGACAACCTGTGGTAGAAAGGATAGAATGATCCAAGCCTCTGTGGCCTGGAATGTAGCAGTGAGAGTTTAGCTTAGCATTGGAAGATTTAGGATCAAAGGCTATGGGAGAATGCAAATTGAAGCATTAAAACTCAGTGTTGCCCGTCCTGGGGTGGGTGACCCAAACCAGTTCCTCCTGGAGGGAAGTGGGCTGTGCTTTGGGTTTTGGGTCCAGACCCAGCCAGCAGGCTGGTACAGGTGTGGTGATGAAGGACTAATGATATTGTTCCTTTAGGTGACTGCAGCTCACACTGCGACAATGTAAGATAAGCAAATCTCTTCTATTCCTCACCAGTGTCCTGGAAGGAGCACAGAAATGAGGTGTTCTGGGCTGCTTGCTGCATTGCTGAGGTTTGTTGTCTTCTGGTCACTAGGCTTTGTAAGACGCCTTACAAAGGTGTCAGTGGTTCTACTTCTTAATTTCTGATTTTTTGGAAACATGAGTTTTCCAGAAAGGAGGTAAGGAAAGGAAATTCTCATGTTTTTTTCCCCCGCTAAATATTTGTGCATCAGGACAGGTCTGACTAATAAACAAGTGGCTTCAATGATTTTAGGAGTGCTTAATATCCCAGTATCTTGCCCAGGATCCTTGTTTGGGAGTCCACAGGCATTTCTTCACTGAGATCAGTGGGGTTTTTGGTAGAAATTTTAGTGCTTCTACAAAGCAAACACTGACTTTGGTGTTAGTCTGTAAATACCTAATGGGAGCAAGAAACTCTGTATTTTCCTCTGTGCTTAATACCTGTGTTCTGCACCCTCAGGCAGCTGAATTTACATGTTTTTGTTGTCATATGTGTAATGGGAAACGTATTTCCTTTTTATTAATCAGATCTGCCATCAGAAAAGAGATAGAGAGTGTTTGAAAGCACAACCAGGATAGATACTGTCATTTTGTAATCTTTGGTGCGCAGGTGGAGATGCCTGTTTGCACTAGAATAGGTGGCAATATTCTGTTTCTTGCAGTAGTCTTACAAATGAAAATCAAGCAAAGGAGTTACTGGCTATCCACGGGGTAATTCTCTGGAAGTGTGCAGTCAATTCCCATTTAGGCTAATTACACTTAAGGAGCCCTTTTCTATAACTAATGAACAATAGGCATAGCCTGTTACTACATAACCATGGGCCAGCACATTAATACACTGTCGAATTGCACTACCCTTGAAAATGCTTCCTCCACAAAATTCACTGGAGATTTTTAGTGACATTTGCTGTAATTACCAGTAGCATGATTTCTAATTAATTTAATTTTTTTTTCTACCTATATTGGCCATATAAGAGTGTTTTAAGAGATTGAATAAATAAATTTTTAATTATAAAAGGATGCTATATCATAAATTATTTATGATAACCAACAATGTGCAATACATGTTTAGGTATGAATCCATTAGGAAGATGAACTAATATATATATCAGTCCTAAAATAACGTTCTAATTTGTTCTGTGTTTATGAATGGGGAAATCCGTGTTTAAAGGAATTAAAGGTTTATAAAAGCCTTGGATTGACAGCAGGTAAAGCAGCGAGCACGCTTGGCACTTAGGAATTCTGTTGTCATCTATGGCAGAGAAGACCGTTGTTTGTCCTTTATTGGTTTCAGCAGTTTGTGATATCATGCCATCAGAATGGTACAGATATAGAGACCTCCAGGGAGGGAGCAGCAAGATGCACACAGTCCTCATTGGCAAAACCTCTGGTTATGATTAATATTAAAAAAAAAAAAAAAAAACCTCCTTTGTAATCTGTCAGGTAGTTTTGAGGAATTTTGTCAATTATTTTCCTGTTAGCGATAGCAGACTTCCGAAATCTCCATGGCGAGTTCCAGGCACTCCCCAGTCTCGTGGCAGGACTCAAAGAGGCTGCAATCAATGTCACAGTCACAGTTGCAGTCGTTGTTGCCGTGGTCTTCGTCGGAGGTCTGGTAATATCTATTGGATGGACAACAGGTATCTGTCAGCCAATGTTCACAGGTATCAGGCAGCATTATAAGAAAGTCCCAAAACTGGCAGAACAAGCAGGCCAGGATAAGTGTTGCGCATTCATCTAAGAGAAAGGAAAAGCAGGGAGACGTAAGAACATGGGTGAGCTGGGATTACCCAGGTTTAGGCCAGTGTGGCTATACAGAAGTGAGAGGGGTGGGCTAAAAATACACTGATGATATCTACTTCCATAGAGACAAGTGAAAAGTTTATTTTCTATTTTGTTTGCTCTGGAAAAACAACAGCTGCATGAAAATAATTTGAATGGAAATATTCTGTGGAAGGGAAATCCAGAAGTACAAGCCCTTTAAACCAAATTTTATCTTCTCATGTCCGGACAGCAAGGGGTAGGAGAGGCACAAGAAGCTGGGAGGGGACACAGCCAGGACAGCTGACCCTAACTTGGCCAGAGGGATATTCCAGACCACATGGCATCAATATAAATTAGGGAGAAAACAAGCAGGGGTTTCTGCTTGAGAACTGACTGGGCATCAGTGAGTGAGTGAGCAATTGCAATGTGAATCCCTTGTTTTGTATATTCTAAT
>VYZQ01035068.1:111169-129494 GCA_013400655.1 Mystacornis crossleyi | reverse complement strand
CTGGTGAAAATGTAAATATTCTGTGGAAGGGAAATCCAGAAGTACAAGCCCTTTAAACCAAATTTTATCTTCTCATGTCCGGAGAGCAAGGGGTAGGAGAAGCACAAGAAGCTGGGAGGGGACACAGCCAGGACAGCTGACCCTAACTTGGCCAGAGGGATATTCCAGACCACATGGCATCAATATAAATTAGGGAGAAAACAAGCAGGGGTTTCTACTTGAGAACTGACTTGGCATCAGTTGGTGAGTGGTGAGCAATTGCAATGTGAATCCCTTGTTTTGTATATTCTAATGATTTTTTCACTATTATTAATATTATTACTATTTTCTTCCTTTTGTGTCCTAATCAACTGTATTTATCTCAACCTGTGAGTTTTCTCCCTTTTACGCTTCTGACTCCCCCATTCTGTAGTGGAGCAGTGAGTTGCTGCCCAGGATTAAACCACAACACCAGCACGGGTGAGGCTGGAGTTTATTTTCATTTTCACCAGAGTTTGCACTAAAAATGTTTAATGACTACCAAGGACAGGGAGGGAGAGCAGGTCTGGAGAAGAGCATTCAGAAAGGGCAGTGTGCTGGTCGAGCCTCAGTTCAGCGTCCTGCCAGCCACCCGCTGAATGGGGTTCTCACCTTTTTGTTCACAAATGTCAATTTTTCAAAGGAGTCAAAAGTTTGGAAAATAGTCAATAGTTTGGAAAAAGGATGTGTGTCTGGAGCCAGTGAATATTCCTGAAAACTTGGTCACCATGACTAAAACTCTTGTGCCCTCCAAAAATGAACTGATTAACTCCCCACTCCTGAGCCTCCAGCATCTGGGGAGGCTGCTCGGGTGCAGCAGGTGTGAGATTCCAACTGTGTGAATCCAGTTGGAGCACAGACCCAGACCTTTCCTTTTTTTTCCCTTCTTGTTTTTGGAAAGGAAAAATGCCTTCAACAATATGAATGTCTTTTCATTGGTTCTCTCAGGAAAGCATATGGTTATAACCACATTTCTTGCCCTAGGATGACTAACTGTGAACTCATTCAACTGCATTGGTTCTGTTGTGGCATTTTCTATCTCACGTAACATTAAGTTCACTGCCAGGAAGTTTCCAGAATTATGCCTTTTAAAAATTTTTTTAGAAAGCTTTCTTGATGAAAAACAAAATTAAAAAAAAAAAATCATTCCAGCTTCTTTAGGAAAAAAAAAAAAGGAAGTTAAAGCAGGTAGCAAGAATAAATAGCATATGATTGAACTTCTTTCTAAGTGGCATATCATCACCAATGTTATCAATTTTAATACTTATTTAAATATGTCGAGATCTATTTAGGTTCAGACAAGCACAACTAACTTCTAAGTCAGTTCTGTTGAATAAGAATGTCTAGATTTTGGTGATACTTAGTAAATTCATGCTTATTTTTTTTCTAACTAAATGAACTGAAATAATTATAAAATGGAAACATTTAATAAGGTGACACCACTGCATTTAATTGTATGAAATTTACGCTGTAAAAAATGTAATCATTTTATCCAGTAGTCCTTGGTGTAATTAAGACTATTCTTTTTAGATCTCTTATGTTTTTGAAATTTCCTTCCTATACTTAGATGTGAGAGACAGAATTCAAAATTATGTCTTAATTAAGGATTTGGCAATTTTTTTTCTCCCTCTCCAAAGATCCATTTTTTTAATAACAGGTTTTTTTCCCTGAATGTGTTAACCATAATGGTGCTTATGTAATCTGGAGAGAATAGATATGATTCTTAGGGCTTCATCCAGGAAAGAGAGCACACAAAAAGCACAAGATTTTAATAATAAAGTAATGTTTCAGCACCGACTCTGTGATGTGCAGTAAAGATGCTTTTAAATTCCCATCAGAGCACACACCATGAACTGTGATAATGGATGTAACACATTTCAAAAAATCTGCATGTGTGAGGCTTTTTGGTCCTGTTTAAAGTGGGGTAATGTATATAAATAATAGATATTAGCAATTAGACATCCATTCCTATGCATTCATTTATATATTTGAAAATAAATTAGCCACAAACTGCATAAAAGAAGATGCAATCTCTTGTTTTCCCCTCTGTTTTCCCTGCTGTTTGCCAAACGGCATTACTGCATTTATCTCAGTGAGAACAATGACCTCGGCTCTCGTTCTCTACATTAGTAGATTAATTAGCACAAAAGAAGAATTTATTAAAATTTTTCTAGCATGCCTCATCTCTAAGCTTTCCTGCTCTTGTTTGGTGGCATCTGCTCACACAGATGATGCTCTGAACAACCCTGGTCCAAAGCTTGCTGGAGCCTCGCTGGTCGTCCTTGGTGAGACCTATGAGCTTTGGGTTTGCTCTTGTCTGAGCACAGGGAACAAAATAATCACCAACTTCCTCATCTATTGCTCTGTCTTCAGAGGTTCTCCAAGCACCAGCAAACAGGATTTGGCCTCGTGCATGTGGAATAAGCAGTAAGTTGTCAGAGTGGAATGAGCTGAGTATGCAGTGACAACCACAAATCTGGCTTCCTTTGGTTTTCTTGGCTTCTATCCAGCTCTTAACATTATTAATTAAGCACAGATTGGGGTTTTTTTTGGTTGTTAATTTCCTTCACGTTTAACTTTTTAAAGGAGCATGAAATCTGTTATTTGCATCACATGGTACACACCTGTGTGCCAGTAATGGTTGAGATAGTCCTCAAATTCACAAATAGGGAGTGTCTGGACAAGAGGACAAATCCCCTAAATAAAATAAATACTTCAGATCCTCCCTTGAAATTAAGTGTATTCCAATAGATGTATCAGAGACATTCCTTTTACAAGGATCGATGACACAATAGAGATGTTAATGATTCCTGCAGAACATGGCACTTTATTCTGTTGATCTGTATTTAGAAATGCTTAATTTAGGAATTGCTAAATGATATGCACGATAGATGCCAGCTCCATTGGATATAACACACTAATCCATTATTGCAAAAGGCACTCAAAAGGAACTTCAAAAATACTTCACAGAGCCTTTTTTCAACATCCACTGGAATAACCAGGAATAGCATTTATCTGACACTGACACTGGTGCCTCTGTGCAAACATTCACTGCTAAAGTACAAATGCTCTATGGCACAATAGGCTCTAAGCTCCTCTTCTATGACTTTAATATCACTGACAATTTAAGATCATCTTCTAGAAATTCTCATCTATCACACAAATGTCTTCAGGGCAACTTAACGTTGCTTTTGGCGATGTTCTTGAACCTCCTGTTCAACATTTAATTTCGAGTTGGTTATACATAGTTCTTTTGCAGTGGGCATTATTTAGAAATCAGCTCAAATGTGATCTGTTTTATAAAACATACCGTCACTGTCTCTCTGATGTACTGATGCATCATCTTCAATGTAAGTGAATTCTCTGCATTTCTCCAGGGAAGCAATGGATGATCTGCTTGCATCTGACAATTTCTTCTCATTTTTGGTACCCTTTGATGAAGTGTCTGTGATGCTGAATTCTGCGACAGAACTCATAACAATGCCTTTCATAGGCTTTTCATCTGTGTGTTTTTCATTTGTAAGCTGGTTATCTGGTGGGATTAGGGAAAAAAAAGGAATGTGTTACCAAGGCAGAGATCTGAAAGAATAACATATGCAGAATTTTCAAACCTACAGTTGTTTACTTCCAAGGCCTAACCCTTCTTACCTAATGATTTCAGTCTCTTTACAGAGGTTTATTCATAGTACAGTATTCGTGAATTTGCCTTCTAAGGTTTTCTCTTAAACCCAGAGGACTTAGAGGCTAAGTGATAATTCACTTCCAGTGGGTGGGATTAGGTTTGGAAAGAAGACAGAACTATTTTCTCAGTTGACATCTATTTCGAGTTTGATATCCTAACTTCAATTTGTGACATAAAGGAAGGCAAAACAATTATCTTGTTATTTTTCAGCTGCAACTTTGTTTCCCTAAATTAACAGCCAACAATGTGCACGTAGGTGGTACCTGGATGCAGATGTGCCAGCTCACCGTGGTTCATAATCTTGTAGCAAAGAAAGCCAGATGGTCTCTGTTTAGCATCCAAATTCCTTATTTCGTAACTTCATCCCCACTTGTGTTGTTGGCCTGGAAGTCAGCTAGGAGATGGGATACTTCACATGCTGTCAGCGTGCCAGAGAGGCAGCTCAAAAACCAGAGGGAGAGCTTAATTTTAAGCCCCAACTAGGGGAAAGGTTAAGAAGAGTTCTGAGTTCAATTTATTCCTGAAGAACTTCTCAGGCACAGATAAACACGGGTTGATATATAGTTTCACTCACTCTCTGAAGTGATCAAGAGGCCAAGAAACACAGTCATTCTCTCCATGGCGGGGATGATAAAACCTCATCAGTTCTTATCTACAGCTGATTAACTCCTGCACCTCACATCAAGCACAGCCTCACTTTTTATCTTACTTAAATCTTGTGATATGCTTGCTGTTGAGCTATATACAGAAAATCAATCTTTACAAACACCTCAGTTTTGCAAATGCTGCTTTCTGAGAGGATCAGTGAGTAAGTGCTCTAAAGTGGTTTGTTTGCACTCAGCTGCAAGGAGCCTGAAGAGAGACCCTGCACATGTCCTGAGTTTTAGGTACCTTTGACTTCTGGAATATATTAAAGAAAAGCCAAGGAAAGGCTGACAGAGAGTGAAACCTTGATGAGACTGTATCTGTTCCCTCAGTATCCTTGCAGCTGAGGAGGAAATGTGGATGGGATGGATGGATTGCAGGGTAAGTGGAAAAACAGGGGAACCATAAGGCTTGGAAGAGGGGGGAAGCAAGGATATGAGGGCTAAGTGGTATCTGGTGCAAGTTCAGTGAAGGCCACTGAAGTGGTGAGGGGTCTGGAAGACCGACTGTGTGGTCAGCCTTAGCAGAGGCTGAGGTAGCTGGGCTTGGTTGGCCTGGAGGAGAAGGCAAAGTATGGTGCTGGTTGCTGTGTTCCCCTCCAGAGCCAGGGCAATGGAGAAGCCACACACCTACTCCTCCCAGCAGTGCACAGAGGCAAAAGGAGGAGAGGGCACTGTCAGAATCTGCAGCAAGGGCAACTGGAACTGCCTAGGGAGTGAATTCCTTTCATTCAATAACAAACCATCTCCAGGAAAAGTTGTGCTAACTGAAGCAGCAGATCTCAGGAGGGAGCAATGTCGCACTTATGCATTGGATTTATTGGGTAATAATTGATTTATGAGTCCAAAAGACACAAACCCCACCTGTTATTCAGGTGCCAATATTACAAATGGATCCTGTTTGTTCACACTGAGAGCTACACCCAGGCTGGGCCTTTGGATACACACGAATCAGATCAAAAGGCTTAGGTAAGAATAACTATTATTTTCCACTTTCAAAATCTGCCCAAAAATCTAAACTAGACATGTTTTAATTCACGATATATCTGTTGAGTTCCCCAATTCCACAACAATACAATGGCCCATGGAATGCATTTAAGCATTCAAGAACGAGACTGAAAAAAAGTCTGACAGAAGTAATCAGTAAATGCCAGACTAACATTTACTGTATCCACCGACTTCTACTATTCATACTTTGAGTCAATTTTTATTCTTGAAGTGCTGTTGAAGAGAAATCAAAACCAGAAATAGAAAGGCATAGACATAACCTGAATTTTTCAATACAGCACCATCAAACAAAAGGGTAACAAAAGCTGTCACTCAGGGACTCTTCTGTTTGTTAAAGCATACTACATCTTGGAAAATACAGTACATTTTAGTGTCAGACTCTTAGTTTGAAAAGCTCCCTTTCAGTAATGTTATACTTGTCTTGTACAGCTAGATCAAGTCTTCATGCAATCACTGTAACAAGCAACTTGCTATGACAAGCGAGATCCTTGCTTCCAGAAAACACTGCCGGAGAGGCTAAAGCAGTGTACAATTATAGGTCTCCATTTCATTTTTATGCAATTACCTTCAGTTCAGCTGTGGGTCCATCTACATTATGTCTTTTATCAATTTAATGTTTGCACAAAGTGTCTGAAGAAATAAAGATTGTGCTAGACCAGCAGAAAAAAAAAAAGGTGGTTAGCACTTTTTTTTTCCTATTATAGTTTGTTGCTGGATGGAACAGTAGTAGTTTGACAGTTTGGAACAAATAGATGTAGCCAAATAGGCTTTAAAAATATATTACATACCACTGATACTATTTATGATTACCGTTAAATGAGAATTGAAAAAAAAAAACTAAATTACAATTAGAGATGGGAAGAGGGTCAAACTTTGCAACTCTCTTTTAAAAGCCTATGTTCAGCTTCAGATGTCCACATATGTCTGTGTTTTTAATGTATAGAAATCAACTGCTGAAGTGACTTAAAGGGAAAAATAAGTGTATCATGATGAAGAAATCTCAGATTATTCAGTGTTAGACTGTTAGGCAGAGGCTGCTAAAGGTACACCCCCACAATGTGCCATTTTTAAATAGTATGAAGTAGCAACTTTCTTCCTCACATGGGGAAGCTGGGACTCGCCTTGGCTGTTGCAGTAGAAGACTGGGATCGTTCACCCATGTTTGTATTAAAGATAGTCTCAATACTCACATGAAATTTCTTTTTTCTTTTTCTTTTTGGAACTGGGTGATTCAGATGGCTGACTACAGTGTCTAAATTCATGAAAGCACAAAGTAAATCACTTACTTTCCACTGATGCCAGCCCCAGATCCCTCTGGTTAATAGGGAGGTGCAGTGATACCAAGACTGGCATTTGCAGCATGTCCCCTGACCTCTGTTTCTCTTCACTGGCTTTAGGCACAAACTAGCATCTTGCAGTCCTGGAGAGCAGGAGTCTGCAGTTTCCCTGCATGCTTCTAAAATTAGATTTAATATAGAGGCGTACAAGGGCTCTAAGTCTATTTTTGATAAAGGACAGAGGACTTAAGAGGTTCTCTGTTCTGCTGGACAGGGACTGCAGCAATGCAGGTAATCCACAGCAGCTCTTGGAGCAACTGTTAAGGGGGAGATGCCACTGAAAGAGAAAGAGGATTTGATCTCTGACCCTCCTAGTGCTCATCCATGTCTTACAAGCAAAGGACAAGGGAGCCTGGCATTTGCTCCAATTCATCCTGGCAATGGCCCTTTGCCTCACGCCCCTTTGACAAGGAATCCCAAGGGTTAATGCTAAACTGTGTGGAAAACTGTAGCAGTTTAGGACCTGTAACTTTTTAATTTCCCCCTGAGGCATCTTGGTGTATCAGTGCAGCGAAAGCACCAAAGGAACGCCCGGCTGCTCCCGCTGCCATTCGTTATCCCGTGCACTGCTGTCGCTACCTGTCTGTTTAATGTATCACATGCTCATCTCTGGAAGAGCTGTGTGCCATGTCCGTTCAGTCCTGAGATGACACAGGCAGAGCCATATCAGACCTGATGGATGATAACTTGTACGTATAAAGGCTTGATCTGAACTCACTTGGTTTGAAAGGACTCATAGAACAGTGAAACCCAAATCTCAGGGTTTGATGGCAATGCTTCAAAAAAGCAAAAGTAAAAAGAAAAACAAAACACTTTTTCTTGCTAGTTTAAAGGATATAATTGTCTGCCAGGGAGGGAGTATCTGCATGCATGGGGCCAGCAGCTTACCTGGATTGTCCTCACTGCTTGGTGTCACCCCAGGGAGGGCCAGCAGAGGCAGGGAGCTGGTGCGACGGTCTTGGTGGAGGAAAAAAAACACCAAAATTGAAGAGGCATAAATGTCAAATAAATGTGGTTTGGCACAGCTATCACCCTCAGCCACTTAGTGACAGTCATTCACTTCAGGAGTTGTTGCTCTGAGGTCAAACAGAAGCGAGTGCCCTTCCTTGCAGAGGGAGGATACATGGGATGGTGAGCTGTTTGTGTTACCCTCTGTCTCACAGCTGGGAAGGATAAATAAAACAAGTTGCTAAGGGAGAAAGTTTCACCTGAGAAGAGGTGAAGAAGATCACTGGCAAACACAGCAATTCAGGTAGGTACAGAAAATTTGAGAGCTGGGAGGTCTGAGATGTAATGTGGGGCGTCATCCGTGCCCAAACACCCCAGAAACCTTAGGTGAGGTTCCCAAGTCATTAAAAAAGGAGGAGAGAGGAAATTTCAGCCCAAATTCCAACCTTCATGGCTTAGCAGTCTTGGTGGACAAGATGCCCAAGGTCTCTGTGGCGGGAATCCCAGGCCCCCACATGGAGCAATGCTGAGCTCCTCCACTTCGGCTGTGCCTGCCAGGCCCTTCACTCCATGTCTAAGGCCTGGAGGCTTAAATCTTCTTTCCTTCTTTCTCCGAGTGTCAGGGAGGCAAAGTAGGAGGGGGTGTGAGACTATCCCAGCAGTGAGTGCAGCAGATGGAGCAAAATCCATGGGAGCTGCTGTTGCCCACATGGGAGAGGCCGGAGGGAGCGCGGGCGCCACGGCCCATCAGAAGGGAGCTGCTCTAGACCAATATATCACGGGGGCTTTCAGAGATTCGTGCCCATTACATTCTGCTGAGCTCAGGCATAAGGATGCAGGGGATTTAGAGACTGTTTATTTTTGTCGTAAGGAAACAGGAAATAGTACACAAGGCTATAAATATACCCCGGGCTTCAGATGACATCATGAACTCGTGCAAGTGCTTCACTGCAGATTTACGATGATGGACTGGTAATTCACAGGAGCTTTGGGTTTACTTTATTTTGCTGTTTCAGTAACAAAGCTAATGGTGCAATCCCGGGAGGGGGTATTTTATCAATAGTGAATTTTTGACCTCATTGCATACGTTTTAACTTCATGAATTAGTGACCCAGCTAACTGTAAAGCCTTCTATAGGCTTATTATAAATCTATCACAGGACTGGCAAAAACTTTTGGCCCAGATCCTAAGCTCTGACAGGCATGTGTTGATGGACTGCATAGCAAGCACTTCCACTAATATTTCTCACTAATTATACCATATATTTTAAAAAAATGAATGAAGCCAATGTTTATATGCTGCTTTAACTGCTTTTCATATAAGAAAGAAACACAATCCCTAATAAATTTTCACCTTCAACATTTCTATTCATTATAATTTTTACCGTGATGAATGAAGTTAGAACTGGAGAGGGAGGGGGTTCATCTTGAAATCTGTTCAGTGAATGACTGAATTTACTTCCCTTCCCCAACTTGTGTCGAGGAAGGAGGGAACAGATGGACACAGGAAGAAGAGGGAGGCGAGTGCGGAACGAAGGAGATGGGTGAGGAACAGATGGAGTCAGGAGAAAGTGAAGAGGAGAGTCAGCAAGGATGGTAGAAAAGTTTTCCACTTGACCTTGAGTTGAAATGAAGATCTGCGTGCAGCATGGGGCAGCTGGATTTTTGGGATGCATCCTTTTTTCTCTCTGTGGCACTTACGCTATAAGGTCTTGTGGGCCACCCCAGCAGCCCAGTCCATCCCAGGGGACCTGCAGAGCTAGGACTTGGATTTTCACAATGGGTCACCTGCTGCAGAAGGGCACCTGCACTGTGTTCAAGTCCTGTACTGGTAATGGAAGGGGAGAATTGTGTGCCAACACAGGAACAAAAAAGGATTGGGATGTCATAATTCTCCCAGGCATCCCAGCCAAGCCAGAAATTGGAACTTACAATTTTGAAGAGGTGTATTACACCCAGTTTGTTAGGATGCAATGGCCAAAATGCTCAGAATAATTTATGATTTTACCTGCTTAAAGCAAGACATTTGAGATGGCCTGATTTTCAGAATATGCTGAGCATCTGTGTTTTGAGGTGTATTGAATTATATATCCCAAATCACTAGTAAGTCCTGGAAAATCTTGATTGTATTCTTAATTCTTTTAAATTGCCTGCATATACTCCACTGGTTCTGGCTTTGCTAGCTGAAGAATGGAAGAGGTGAAAGCTAAATATTGGCCATGTGTGTCATTCCCTTTGAAGAAAATGGGAGCCATGTGCACTCACCTAACAGCAATGTTTGGCCCCAACTATGATTTCACAGCTGGGCCCTAACTTCAGGAATGCCAAAGCACTAAATGACTCAATTGGAGTAATCTGATCAATGCTGTATTTTTGCTGTGGATTTAAATTGCACACACAGCAAGAGCAGAGTTGGTTTTCTTCTCTCTCAAAATCACTTTTCTCCACAGATTTGATAGCATAAATATGAAGTACTGCTCTCATCACACAAATAAGTGAAATGGCAGAAAACGTATGTCAAATAAAATGCACAACATTACGTCCTTTTTACTTTTTGGAGGCTGTTTAAGAAAACGGCTTCATTAATTTTGACTGAATAAAAGGTTCCTTTAAGGGATTTCAATAGGTGACATGAAAAATGTTAATACGAATGATCAAGACAATGGAGGTTAAAACTGTTTTGAAAATATGTTTCTTTTATAGATCTCGGCTGTTGGAAGAGTTACAGAATAAATATACGGTAGTGCTGACATTCAGTGCTGTTTCATCTTAGCAAAGAGTTTTTAATAAAGAAAATTCTTTTCAAGGAATGCTTTCTGCAGCCAGTCTTCAAAAAGAGGTTTTCCCCCCTCCTAGTTTAATAAAATTAAAGTAATTTATGTCATATTGATATGTCGATATGTTTTTCAATAAACTTTTTCACAGAGATTTTTTTTAAAAAATTCTCTTCACTTTAAAAATTATAATTATATGTCTTCCTCCCACTTTGAAAATGGCACAAGGTGCTCATTTGCAGAGCTCTACTGTTCAAATCTTCACTGAGAATAGAAATGTCATGACTCAGTTAACAATGCTTTATTATTCACATTGATCTTTTTTTATAGTGTTCTTTATCTCAAAAACATTGTAAATCAGATATCTTCCTCCCACTCTTTTGTTCATTTGCAAATTTTTATTATTCTAGTTTAAAAAAGCAATGGAGTGTCAAGAGTCAGTGTATATTGTTTATGTTCTTTTTTGCTTTAAAATTACTTTTAACTATAAAAAGTAAGATGTATAGCAAGAAAAAAAAAAGCTGGATTTAAGGATGCTTAAAAAAGAGTTGAAGGGATCAGTGTGAATTTTATGCTGTTCTCTTACACCTTGGAGTTGTAACAGGTTTGCAAGAAGGGGGACCAAACACTTTATGGAAAGGTTTTTATGTGCTAAGTCCAAAGTCCCTGCTGAATCAGACATCATCATCTGTGTTAAAGGCTGGACATAATTAATGCCCTAAATGATCACAACAGCAAAATCGACTGTGGGTTTTTGTTCACTGGGTGGTTTGCAGGGCCTGCCCAGATCTCTCCCTGTTCATTGCTCCCTGTCACAGCTTGGCGTGAGGCCCTTGGGAGCCCTAGGCTGATAAGCACCGAGATAAATCACTGAATTTTCACAGGAACCTCACAGCTTTGGTATCAAGTGTTAGCTGCAGCAGAAACACAACCTCAGCTGGTCAACAGGCGAGGCAGTCCCTGAAACCCAAGGGGCTAGATGTGGGACACAGCTGTGCCTCCTTCAGCAGAGCCTTATCGGAGCCCCAAGGTCTGGTTTGTGGACTGGATCTCCTAAATTCTCCTTCAGATACTGTTTTCTTTCCCTATCACAGTTTTCTTTAGGCCTGTATTTCTGTCCTGGTGGTTGTGCCTTTATGAAATGGCTTCCATGAGATAAATCTGTTACAGGAATTGGGGTTAGTCCAGGCGGCAGCAGGATCCTGTGGTGTTTCACATGCTTCTTGCTGTTAGGTCATTTTTTTAAACTTTTGCCTGTTTTGACTTTTATGATCACAGCATCCTGTTGTTATTCCAGCAGGTCTTGAAAGAGAATCATCTTCTCTGGGAGTCACTGAGATGGAGTGTCTATACCTGAAGTTGTATTTAAGTCCCAGACCGGATCTTCTGATCTTACGGAATTATAGAGTGGTTTGGGTTGGAAGGGACTGAAAGACCATCTAGTTCCAACCACCCACCATGGGCAGGGACACTTTCCACTACACCAGGTTGCTCCAAGCCCTGTGGAACCTGGCCTTGAACACTCCACGGATGGAGAGGACTGTGTAGGTGTGTGGTGGCCCTATTATATGAAACAACCCTAAGGAGTGTTGTAAAGAAAGCTAAAGTCTGCTTTCCAAGTTCTCTTGTTTGTTTCTTTTTAAGACTGCACTCTGCTGATATTTGCTAAAAGGGATAATTAAAAAAACTCAGAACAAGTAAGCCACAAACTGAACAGGAGCTGAAAACACCCAGCCCTGTCCTTCTCCCTCCAAGTGGAGGGCTTAGCAATGTTTGTTTTTATTAATGTCAGTAGGCCACCCCAGTCACCATATGGCTGTGGCAGTCCCTGTCCTCTTCCCCGGGCTGGGATTTGGGATGCACAGCACCACACAGAGCCCCTGAGGTCGCCCTCTGATGGGGCTGCCTGCACACCCCAGAGTGGGTGCGGGGGCAGGTCCATCTCAGTGCTCATGGACAGCTGCTCGTTGTTTTGCAGGGTTAACTCACACCTCTCAAATTCTCTTTATTCCCCACTGCACAGTGTGAAACTGGAGGTTTTGGTGCATTGTCTCACCTGAATTGACTTTGTTGTTTTCAAAGCAAAGAAAAACCAAACACTGCTACTGTTGTTGTTGTTGTTGCCTCGATTTCACTGCTGCATTAATTCACTCTTCCTTCCTCTCATGGTTAATGACTCACCCCACAATGAGGCTAATGTTGTCTGCCAATATGATCAAATTTCAGAAACAAAATCCTAACCAGAGCAGAGTAGCCAGACGTGGCTATATTTAATACGCTGGCACCATAACTAAAGGTAGGTCTCACCCATGGACATCCTTGTGTAATTGTTCACTCTTTAGTTGGGGAAATTTATAGGTAATGTAAAACTGAAAATGCGGAGTTTATTACAAAAGAATTTTTTTCCATGTAAAACTCTGTGTCATTAAATTTGGAAAGCACTTAAAATTCTTAGTTTTATTTTTGGTAAGAACTATGTTTGAAAAGTGAAAATATCCAAGGGATCTCTAGGCAGAATTTGTGAACTTTCCAATGAAAAGACAGCACAGTGTCTTCCTTTCATGTCCCAAGGTCCTTGACAACTGTGCTGCTCTCTGAATGGCATTGAAGTTATGTGCCACAAGTTTATTCCCAAAGCAGGCATTACACACAGTTATGGTCACAAAGATATCCCTGCACAGCTTTAATGCCAGAGCAGCTCCGAGACTGTCAGCATTTTCATTTGGTGGGGGGAAACACCAACAAACCCACATATATTAACACCATCAAACCTATATATATTCTTAAAATACATTCAAACCCTTTAAACGCTGTGAAATAGAGCTGCAAATCACAGAAGATGCAGCATTTCTCCCAGATAGTGTTCAGAGCGGTACTGGTGGTAAACTGACACATGATACTATATGACTGCAACCCTGCATGTCTTCTAATAAGGTATAAAAGCTTCTCTTTGGTTTGAGCCCAATGGTGAGCAGCAATCTGCGAGAGTCTCATGTCTTCTATGAGACTTTCCTTAGCAAACACTTCCATTTGTTTCTCTCTTGCCTGCTTGCCATGCTGGAACACAACTGGGAGCTGGACTTGCACACTGTAATAAACATTATTAATCTTTTTGCCATCTGAGCGCCTCCCCAGGTGTTGCAGAACAGCCTGTGCTGGACCATGCTGGAAAACCATTTATTTATCTTCTCAAGGGCTTGATCCTGTATCACCAGATGTCAAAGAAAACAATTCCAGGGAGCTCAGATCAGGCTCCAAAGCAGCCTCCAATGTGGTGGCCTTCTCTGGGTTTCTTCTCTCTTTTCCTCAGAAAAAGCCATAGACAAAGCAATTAGTAATATCTGAAGCAGAAGATATATCATGCTGTGCATCTTTTTACAAATCCTCTTTTTCCCCTGCACCAAAGATGCAGAACATCTATTCTGGGGGCAGACAGATGACATCCACTGTTACTTATGTATGTAATAAGTACTCTTAAAACAGTGTAGTCTTGCCGGCTCTGGCAAAGGCAAACATGGTAAGTGTTCTGCTCACAGCATTAAACACACTTCTCTCACTGTGCAGTGGAAGAATGTGTTTAAACTCTCAGTCTATCACTATTCCTGGATAGTGTAGGAGAGTCAGGAACACTCAAGATGTCTTTTCCTGTGTATATTAACTTGTTCTGAAGAAAATAGTGTTCTTAGAAAACACGAATCTTATGGCAGAAGAAAGTTTCCTTCATGATTGTGTTACAAAGGTTTCTGAACAGCTGCTTGTTCCTTTGGGTGCATGAAATATGAGGTTCAGCCTGCTCAGAAGTGCAAACACGTAATTTCTTCTCACCATGGCACCTTCACTGCGGTCACTTCCACCTGGCTTTGTGATGCTGGCAAGCACAGTAGTAACACAACGTCTCCATTGTGTGAGCCTTTGGAGGGGAGCTGTAGAGCTCCACAGCCCCGGGGAAATGCCCAGAGCTGTCTGTTTGTCCTGCTTCACCAGGAGCTGCATTCACAAGGAGTTTTGTTAGTCTGATGTGGGCCGTGAACACCAGAGTTCCAGGTGTTGCTGGACGGTAGCACAGCTCCCACCTGGCTGTGCACCACGCACAAGTATCGAAGGGTTGTTGGGCAACCTTCAGCCGGCTGGGCTTGCCAAGGCCACAGAGTGGCACCCCTTGTCCATCCCCCTCAGGGCTGCCCAGGCACAGGGGCAGGTGAGAGCCCAACCCTCTCCACAACACTCCCTGACATCAAAACCATCGCTGAAGTTTTGCACAAGGCTCAGGTGTACAACCCCTTCCAAGCGAGGTGGTCACAGCCCAGGCCCTGAGAGGAAGAAGTGGGTGTCAAAGAAATGGAAGAGGTATCACTGTTTTAACACAGATTAGGCAAAATCTAGCCCCCATTAATCCTTCAGAGCAGGGCCACTGGTGTGTTCTTTTTTCAGTCTGTTCTGTATTCAAAGCAAGTACAGTTTTTTTCTGTCGCTATACCGCTATTGTTAACAACTATAAATGTATTAAAAACACAGGGGCATTTTAGTATGTGTATTGTGCATGAGAAATATTGTTACATGACAAGCTCCAATTGGCAAGTGAAAAGAGGTTTTATTGAAGGAAATCGCAGTAGCAAACAGTGAACTATGCAGAATAATGGTAATTGTTCCTTTAACATTGGCAGCGCGCGTTCACTTAATATGACTGCTCCTCTGTCTCTGCCTCATCCAGACCCAGAGGACCTGTTAGACAAGCAGGCAGCCACCTCTCTCTGGGATCAAGCTGTCAATGCAAACTTGCTTTCTTTCTATTTCTCCGAGCTAAGCTATACCCCCAGAGCTCCCGAAGCTTTTCCTGAGTGAAAGCTTTAAAAAAGCTCCATTCTAAATTACATCACACGAGCTGTTTCAGACTGACAGAACAAAAGCAGGAGGGGGGGAAAATGCCAAAAGTACCATCTGAATGACTTGAGTTGCACAGGATGATTTACTTCCTCATGCTTTACCAGAGCAGGTGAACATCTTGACCTTGCCTCATCAGTGTCCTCTAAGCCACAGAGAAAGTTTGCATCATGTGTGTTTACAGTACAAATAGAATCATAGAACGGTTTGGGTTGGAGGGGACCTGTTCCAAGCCCCCTGCAGGGACGCCTTCCACTATCTCTGGGTAACCAGTGCCAGTGTCTTGCTGTCTTCACAGTAAAGAATTTCTTCCTAATATCTAGTCTACCCCTATTCTGCTTCAGATTTAAGCCATTCCCCCTTGTCTATCTCTACACACCTTTACCGAAAGCACCTTCCCAGCTCTCTTGTAGGCCCCCATCAGGTGCTGAAGCCACTGGGTGTAGGCTTTTTGATTGCAACAATGGGGTCTTGGGTGCCCCACGAAAAAAAATGTCCAAATGGGGCCATGGTGCTTTCTAAAATTTTTGGATGACGTGGTTTCTAACAAGCCAGCTCATTGTTACTGGATGAGCCCAGCCTGTGGGTGCTGCCCATCCTTTAATCAGCAACACCCCAGTTAATTTTCATGGTGAGGAGTGCTGAGGGCCACTGCCAAAATCTGAAAGGTCTCTCGGGTTGGCTCCAGCTGGGACTCTCCAAATGCCATTTTCAGAAGTAACTGGAGCAGATAAGCATTAGCCACTTCTGGAGTGACTGGGTAGAAAGCAGGTAAATTGGCATATCTCCCCATTCTAAAGGCTTTCAGATGGTGCTAATTGGTATGAGAAGCCTCAGTTAGGAAAACATCCTCAGCTGGGAGGGGAGAGGGCCACAGGCCTTGCTTCTCCTTTAGCAGATAAATAGAGGAAAGAGGGTAAACAACATCATGGCAGTTATCCAGGTAACGTGAAGAATTAGTAGCCCTTGAAAGGAGATAGTTTAAGAATTGTCTGATGCCAAAGTAATCAACTAAGGTCCTGCAAATGGGAACAAGCAGCCTTTATTTGGCTCTTAAGCTGACCTTTTTGGGGTTCTTACTCAATTTTCATAAGAAAACGGTGGTGAGGTTTAGAGCTTCTTCTCATACTTTAAAGCTTCTCGGCTTAGCCCCCTGCACAGCACTTCTGTGCTCATTCTGTTGCTTTGAGTAAACCTTAAAATGTTTCTTTAGTGTGATTAACATGAAAAATAATCTCAATTTAAAGATGGGCTAAAGGCTGAAACAGATGAACAATGCTCAGGAAAAGGTGTTGCTTACATCTTCCAATGGAATTACACTAATGGAGCTAATTTTTTTACGTGGAAGGTGCCACATTAGTGGTTGAAATTATGTGGTTCCATGCCCTATGTGCTATGGGGAGACGGAGCTGAGAAAGTGAAGGGCTTACCTGAGTTTCTAAGGGACTGCCCACTTTGAGAAAGTAAGAATAGGAAAAGAAAGTTTCACTAAGCAAGAAAAGCTCTTCAGCTGGTGATGTGCTTTTGTTAACCCACGTGGGTGTTTTGTGAACACCTCAAAACTGTATTGTTATCAGAGGAAAGAGGAAATTCAAGCTATGTCCCCTAACTGACTTCACAAGTATGTTAAAAATAACTCTTAGTAGAAGTTGGGAGATACCCCTTCCCTTTAAGGATCTAGTTAGGGTCCTGTGGCCTCTTTCTGAGATGATTTTGGAGATGTTTTCCAACCAAAATGCTTCTATAATTCTGTGTTTTCTCCAGGGAACACAGAAATTTTCATACAGTCAACACAACTTGGCTTACCTAAGGGGCAGAGACTGCTTGAGGATCCTGATTTACTGATGCAGCATTGAACCCTGAGTTTCTGAGTGAGTAAAGTTTGTCTTTTGCTGGGTTTTTTGTGGTAGCTTGTGTCTGAGTTTTCTTTATGCACCTGTGAAATGAGTCTGCCTTGATCCATGAGGGACCATCCCAATGCCCATTAAAGGTGATGGTAACGTTTGGCTGCAGGGCAAACTGTATCAAGCACTGTATCCGATTCCTACACCAAAATGAAAATCTTAATTATGCAAAATCTTCATTAATATGATCACAACTGAGGCAACCATGGGTAACGAACTGTATGCTTCATCACATCCTGCTCCTACCAATGGCACAGATGAAGATGCTGGACTTTTTGAAGGTAGTGGATTAAGTTATTAAATATAACCCTAGTCTAGTTTTCTGAACCGAGGGCTTAGGATATGTTGAAAGTTCAAGTTCAGCTCACCCATCTTTGTTTCCCTGTTTCAGCATAGCAATGTTTCCTATCTTTTTAGGTATATTGGGCTTTTGCACTGCCTTTCACCACCATGGCCTCTGACAATCTCAAAATCACCAACAAAGGCAAAGCTGAAAACTTGCTCGTGTCTGTAGCACTGTGCCTTTCTCCCCTGCTAGGAGGGGAAGATATAGCTCTTATCTAAATGACTGAATACTTGGGTGGCATTGTCATCCCAATGGATGAGGGATTTTGTGCCCCACAGAGGTCACTAAAATAATGTTTTGCAGTTTCTTTGGTAAATATTGATCTGAATATAAATTGTGGAAAGCACAAGCCTATCTTGTAAATCTCAAGTTGTGCTTCTAATAGTGCTAACCAGTAGCTTGCTTTGTTATAAAATGAGGAAAATGTTATCTGGAAACACTTTTCAAATAATGGGCAGGGTGCCACGGTCCTATTCCCAGACTCAATTCCAGCATATCTGGCCTTTCAGCAGGACAGCAGTGAAACTTCTTGTGGCTTGGGGACAAGTGTGCTTGTAGGCAAAGGCTTGTGAGTCTCTGACACTTTGCCACAAGCCAGATGTGGAGTTCCTGGGGAGCTGTGTGTCTGAGAAGGGATTAATTTGCTTATGCCACTGTGCAGACCACGCTGCCCTCTGCTCCCACCCTGTTTGATTCACATCCTGGGTTTCTCTGTCTGATACACTGCTGGCTGCAGCCTTTTTGGGATGGACTGAGGGAATTACTTATTACCATCTGGGCTGAG
>VYZQ01035068.1:87338-101609 GCA_013400655.1 Mystacornis crossleyi | reverse complement strand
TGATCTCCTGATTTAGATGAGGCAGCTTCTTTAAAGTCAGTGCACAGCTACTATGTGGAATTGGGGCTGTGGGCTCAGTTCTACCAACTTGTTGGTTTTAGGCTCCTGAAATACTGATTAACTTCACACAGTGTTTCCTGATGTATGGTGATGTAAGAGAAAGGAAGCTCAGGCCCTGCATGATGATAGACTAATTCNTGCGGCAGCTCTTCTGCTACCTGAGAAATGTTCAGATATAGAAACACCAGGCCAGCCTCTGTTGTCACAGCATGGAAAACCAAAAATAGATGACATGAGAACATATTTCTTCCAATGAAAATTTTTGCAGCTACGTGAAGTCTTCAGATAAGCAGGTTTTAGTGTTGGAAGAGAATAGTGTTGGAATGAAGAATCTAGACGGTACATTTATAATATAAAAATAGTCTGTATAATATATGCTTAATTAGATAGGGATAGGCATATTTGAATATTCCTCCTTTCAGTGGTGAAGAATTGAGAAAACAGCTGGTCCTCCACGCCAGGTGTATGTTTCCTCCTGTTAGTATGGTTGGAAAATGAGTAAGTTTCTTCCAAAAGCCATATTTGTAACATACTTCCTTTGCCCTTCCCTGGTTTGCTCTCTGATTCAGGACTATCCTGAAGTCTGGGTTGCATCAGACATCATCTTGTGTTAGGGCCACTGGCATGGGGGAAGATGGAATATTTTAAAGCTGAGGAATGGTGCCAAAAAGAATTACAGGTCATGCAGCTGCAAGGGACCTCTTAGTTCAGCTAGACCCAGTCTTCATGACATGAAGATGTCTGTGGGCTAAATCCTTAGGTGTTTTCCCTCTCATTTCTCTTTAAACATCATTAAGTGACAGTGCCTGAAACACTTCCTAGGGCAGAGCATTGCCTAATCGTCCTTGCTTGGAAAATATTTCCCTAACATTCAAGCTATGTTTGATTCTTTTCCCCAAATAACCATAAGGACAGGTGTCCTACTGAGAAAGTGGAAGGTTATACAATAAGAAATTCCAAGTGGAGTAAAGAAGTCAGCACTGCATATTCTTCCAAATTTGGTATTTCTGAAATAATTTGTTTCCTCCTCGTCTTGGTGCTGCTGCTTACCTATGGTTTTCTTCACAGTAAAGGGTCAAATTTTGTTCTCTCATGTGGTTTTCTTTTAAATCAAATTACCCTTAAAGACACCCAAGGCAATTGCCATTTCACTTAGGATCTAAGTAGGCTTGATGGATATCTTATTTATAATAGGCAGTGTCAGTGGTGCTCGGACAAGGGCCTGATTCTGCTTCAGCTTTTATGACAGTGCTAATAAAGTTCTCTGGCTCCCAGATAACATGTAACAGCCCCGTTACTGCAGTGCAAAATTATGGTTAAGACTCATGGTGGTTATTGTCCTGTAAATGTTCAGCATATTTCAGTGGTGTATTAGCACAAAGTTGCTGGAGTGACTGGTGATTTCTGCCATGGCCAGAAATCTGTCACACTAAATGCACAGTGCAGATACAGGTGAAACGTTTCTGTCCCTGAAAACTTGAGGTCTACATAGACAGCTGAATTATGGTGATTTTACAGATGATAAGCTGCAACATGGACACAGATTTATTTTTTCTGAAGAACACAAAAGCAGTTCAGGTAAAGTCAGGTACAAAACTCTGTTCATTAGAGTGTTAAATGGATAATGAAAAGTCTATTTTTTCTCCAGTTTTAAATAGTCTCAGCTATAGCCTTTATTCTCTATATCTTAAAAATCCTTACTTCTTCTTCTGCTGTCATCAAGGAAAGGACTACGTTGATTCACCTTCTAGGTAGCTTTCCAGCTGTGTATGGTGTATATTTTTAATTCTTTTAGGTTCAGTTTAAATTGTTCATAGAACACTTACGTAATTTCAGTGAAAGTTCTAATGTTCTCCCAAGAGAAGGTGAATTTGTGAGGGTTGTCATTATGCTTCTTTTCAAACAATCTCTCCCAAAATTTTAAGGAAAACCACAAAATTGCACTAAAATGGCAAAAAAACCCTATATAAAATGCTGCTTTCTTGTGAAAATAAGCAAAAGAACTGTAACTACCTTGGAATTTAGAGTAGTCTATGGAATTCTGTGATTTTTGGGAACAGGCTAGCCCAGTACAATTATCCTCTCTGTCTGGAGCTCACAGAACCCTCTTCAGTAATTTTTCTTTCAGAGGGATTTATTCTTTGCTGCATTAGGGAACGCAGTCAAACCCCAACACATCAGCAGAGACCGTCTCTAAATCTAGGTGCTGCTCCCTGAAAGCCAAAGGGAGTTTTGCCATCGACTTTGATGAAAGTAGGAACAAGCCCTTTATTTGCAACTTAAAGCAAGTAGGTTAGAATTATGAAGAATGATTATTTAAAATAGCAATGATGTAATATCAGTGTCAATTCCATTATTTTAACAGATGTAAATTTGCTCTGCTCTTGAACTCTGGTGAATTTTAATGGCAATATTAAAGAGATACTATTAAGACTACTTAAAAGAACTATTTGTAAAAAGTGTCTCCAGTTAGGGGGGAAAAAGTTTAAATTGCTTTTTTATTCAGTCTGCACAATTATTTATTGAAGGGTTTTGTATATTACAAATTAATATGCATTAGAAGCTGAAAAGATCACACAATAATTCCAGTAGTCATTGAATATGGGAGAGCTTGCACTGTTTAGACAAAGCAAATAGAGTCTTTATCCAGCTGGATTTTAGGCAATCTTCACCATAGTGAAAATAGGGATTTTTATAATGTACATTATGGACAATGTAGATGAAGAAAGCACTTTAAAATCAGCTGCTTAACTAACTGTAGTGTAAATTTACATACATTCCAAGGCAAGAGCCATGCCAACAACTCCAGTGTTGTACCTGGCTAATGGTGACTGCTGTTTCTTCCCTGGCAGTCCAAGGGAATCCAGGATGTGGAGGTACTTACGGGATTCAGATCTAATTTTTAACAAAACCTGCATTCCAGTGGGGACAGTGATGGGAGAAGAATGTCACAATGACTAACCCTGGAGAGAGACCTCTTAAAATTTATGTACAAAGCTGTGAGCATCTACCTCAAAAAAACTTATTTTCTGGAGGGAAAGTTTAGTTTTAAAATGAATTCTAGGGCTTCAGTTCAGAGCTGATAAAATTAAATGTAAGATTTTGAACATGCTGGTATTGCACAAACAAGGTTATCAGAGGGCAGAAAAGTAGGTGTTGCCACTTTATTTATTTATTTATTTTATTTTGTGAAGAGTGATAAAACAAATAACAGAAAATGAGTCTGAGAATCAGGGAAAGCCAGATTCTAACAATTCAGTACTGACATTTTTATTAAGGGTTCATTTCTCTCATTAAGATCAGTGTCAGTCCTTTGTGATTTTTACCCCATCTACAGCTATTAATTTTGGGTGCTAAAATTATTTCTGTTTATTTCTTGGCTATATGCAGAGTTCATCTTCAGAGTTCATCTTCGTTAAGAAGTGCTGGGCACTGGAAACTGCAGTCAAGGGTCTCAGCTACCCATAAAGCTGGGTATTTAGAATATATTTGTATTCCATATACCTAAAGTAATCACACTTCCAAGTAATTCTTTCATCTCCATTCCTGTTAATCACCTTCATGGAGCAAATAGGCTGCTCTAGTGGTTAATGGCTGAAAAGGATTTCAGACCCTCAAAAGAAAAGTAAAACTTTGTCAGTTTTTTTGCCTCATAAGGGAAAATAAGATACCTGAGCAGCACTGGACTTTGTGAATCGTTTGACCTCACAACTGTTTCTTCTGAGTAAAGTCTGGGAATGCATTCTTGGAAGAATTCAGCTTTGATCCTAGAGGAAATGTCTCTTCCCATTAGTTTTTATTTCCTCCTCTTGCTGCACACAAACTTGAATATTACAAAGGGCAAATCCATGAAACTTTCTCCAGTCTTCCCTCAGGGGATGAATCAGGCTTCATCTCCAAGTGACAGTCTTTCAGTTGTGCAAAAAATGTCTTTAATTCTGTAAAAGCCACCAGACTGAGAACTCTATGCTGACCTACTGGGGCAGGAGTGAAGGTGGAGGGTGTATTTGACTGCAGCATCTGGTGTAAACTCACATACAGGTAGATGTAGACATCACTGCATATAAATGCAATCTCCATGGGTGGAAAGAGCTTTTTTTCTGTCAGTGGAAACACACCATGACTAACATTTCTTTCTGTTTTCTCTGCATATATCAAGGTTTTCTCTATTGTGCAGCAAACCATAAGGATGAGCTGCTCCAAGTGCATCTCCTTGGCTGCCAGGTGACCCTGGTGGTGACACGACTGACCCAGAGCAGAGGGGTCAGTGCAGCCTGGTTGCAGCACAGTTGACCCAAGCAGCTTTAGCTCAGCATAAAGTTTTAAAGCAGAGCCAAATGCAGCCTAACAGGCAAAGCTTGGAAGAGTCTCCCAGCCAGAACTCAAGCCCTGTGCTGCCAGTTTGCTTGTAACTTATTGGTATGGTCTACACAGTGCTCTTGAGATTAATAAGTATATAATCCCGTATCCCATTACCACACAGCGTTTGAAACGTATCCCATTAACAAAATACAGCACAAGCAGGTAAAAATATCAATGCATCTCATTAGTGGGGGGAAAAATGGAAAGTATGTATTATATTAAAGCCAAGTTTGGGGCTCTTGGGAGAAGTTCAGGGCGGTGAGATGGAGAATATATTTCTCCAGGTGGTCTCAAGTGGAAGGATAGGGTTTCTTGACTACACCAACAATTAGAAACAGGGCAACACTATAACCAAGATGTGGCCTCTAATCAAAACCAAGGCATTCTTCATCTTCTATCAGAAGCAGATTCAGCAATAGGCTTATGCACAAGCCTAACTTCAGACATACGAGTAATTCTGGTGACTCTGCTCTTGAAATCTTGGCCTAAAGGATTGTATCTGATGTTTTCATTTTGTCAGCATGTGCATGGGTTGTTTTGGGTTGCACAGCAACCTGCAGTGTCCTGTGCTCTGATTTTCTTCAGCAGTAATCGAGAACTTGAGTGTGACAGAAATGAAGGTGGGCTAAAGTATGGGGGGATTGAACACTTGGGAAAAATAATACAGGGAAACTGTGTGTGATGAATACATGTATTGCAGACCCATGGCCTGAAAACCAAACAGACCAAATCACCCAAATTTTTGAATGGCAAAATCTTTTTCTCCCATTTTATGGGAATGCTGAAGACTGAAATCAGCACTGCAAAATGTTGTTGGTGAGAATAGGAGAGGAACATTAACATTATTAATTTCGGTGAGCAGATTCTGTTCTTTAGGTCTTCATGGCTGACCCTCTGTTAAACCACCTAAGCCTGGGCATAGGAAAGCAGATATTTAATTTGTGTTTTTAGTCTGGGAGGGACCTTGTTAGTTGCTGGACTCTGCCTGAAAGAGGAGGTTGAGATGGACCAAAGTCCTTTTATCCTTAGAAGTTGTGCCCATGGCAGGGGGGTGGGAACAAGATGGGTTTTTTGAGGTCCCTTCCATCCCAAAATGTTCTATGATTCTAAGTAGATAACTAGCTCTTACCTGCTTTTTTTTACTTTTTGGGTTGAAATAATCAAACCCATAATTCAATGGGTGGTTTTTTTAATGGAAGCAGCTCTACTTGGTATAGATTTTATTAGATATAGTACACCACCTCTTGGATAAACACAAGCATGTAGTAAATCCTAACAGGTTTCCTACCATGGTTTAGGATAACTTAGGCAAAACCTGGTGTACCAGTTTTTAACCTGGGATCTTTCTAACTCACTGTTAATGTAGTGTTTCTGGAAAATTCTTTATGGGGGGAAAAAAAAAGAAAAAACAGCCAAAGAAATTAGAAGCTTGGAACGAGAGGTCTGTTGGTTTTCTGCTCCCATAAATTGCCTGTGAAACACACGTGGCTGTTCAAGGGCCGTGTTGGGGGGAATAATTCCCCTGGCAGAGCAGCACCACATGTTTGTGCTTCTCCCTGTGCTCCGTGCAGCTGGACAGCGGATCACATAACGCTGTCAGTGCCAGCTGGCCATCCCCGGGGCCCCCCAAAACTGTAAATAGGGCGGGCGGAAAACCTCCGAGGCACAGCACTACCTGTGGCACAAGGAATGCTTGAGCCAGCTGCCCAAGTCTTGTAGTCAAGGCCACTGGACAGGTGGCCATGCCTGGCCCAGGGCTCTTAGTTTATCCCGGGCTCTTGGCCATGGTCTCATGCTCGGAGCCTGGATGTCTGTCAGAGTGGCTTAGAGGTCACTGGGGGTGGCTTGGGGGCTGAGGGGAGGCTGAGGAAGTGATGTGCCCTGCAGACCTAGTGACAAGCTCCTTGTAAGGTGCTCAGAATAACTGGGGGTCCCAAATGCTCTTGCTGACACTGCACTGAAAAATCATTCTGTGAGCAGAAGGGGCACATGATTTGCAACTAAGATTTTACTGGTATTTTAGCTTGTGTATAAAGTCTTTAACTGACGAAGGTCGTGACTATATAGTCAAACTCTTGTACCATCCACACCCAGCCATTCCAATACCTGAGCTCTTTCGTGGTGTTGCGCTCACCCTTCCCACATGTGATGTCCCATCCCACACAGTGTCCTGAAGCTCCTGCTGTGTTCCCACCTTGTCCATCTTCCTCCTTGTCTCCAGGCAGCCCAGGCAGTGCATACCCAAGGGAATCCAATAAGAAATGAGGGCACTACAGAACCAGCCAGCAGGGGTATCCAGCCATGCGAGGTGTGACCTTGAGTACCACCCTGTAAAGTTCATCAGGCTGTGCAGCAGGAGAACATGGAGAAGAAAATTTTTGGCAGGCAGGATGAGAGTCAAGGGAAGGTTAGTTTAGATGTGGCCCAAAAGACACTACCTAGGTATGTGCACCATTTGTTTTCCCAGAGCTGATGAAGATGCATCATTATAGTCCAATCATCCATTGCTCAATGTTCTGACAAGTTTTTGTTTTATGAAAATGTACAGAGATAAAAAACAACTTGGGAAAACTATGGCATTTTACATATAAATCTGTTTTATTCTGTGTGAAATTTAACTGAAATGATCTTAATGATTTATGTAAAGTGAAATACTGGGTTTTCCTTTTTCTTTCTCTTTTAGCCCTGGTCTCACACAAGCATATTAATGATTATTTGTCAAAGTCACACTGTTTGCTTACAAAGTACGAAGGCTTTTTAGACACTATAATGACAGCTTTTGATTCACTTGATAATATTTAGAATAAGCCATAAAAGCCAATCTCTGAACGAACAGACCGCTTTTATTGGCTTTTAGTGCTATTACTGCTATCATAAGTGGTAAATTGGCCTAATGCAAGTAATACTGCTGTGTCATACTGTAAAAACCACTGCTTAGTTTTTATATTTTATTTATTTTTCGTGAAAAAATTTCAAGGCATGGGGGCTGTACTATCCTTCTACAAGTATTGGTGATTCCCTCCAAGACAGAGCTGGGGAAGCTTTCACTGCTGTTTGGAATTTCTTCGCTCAGCCATTACCACCTCTGATGGAACAAGGCTGAACATAAAGTTGGGGAGTGTGAGTGTAGTGAATATCTTCTTGAAGCTCATGGGCTATTTATTTATTTAAATCATAAATAAGCTAGGAAAAGAGAAAAGATTGCTTAGCTGGAAGCTGAATTGGATATATTTCAAATACTTTATGCTAGTTTTTATATGCCTTGTTTTATAATAGAAATAGTATTTTTTTAAATAGGAAGCACTTAAAATATCTGCTATCAATAAATTTGGTCTCCATGTCATCTAGCCAGAATGACTACCAGGTGCCATAATTGCTTTTTTCCTATGATTCTCTTGGCTTTCTTCCCCTAATCTCATCATCTCTTCTATTGTTTTGCCCACTCCTGGAATATAAGCATAGATTTCAGCAATTTAAAATTAATCCACAAATTCTTCTTTTTCTAATAAGGAAATTTGTTTTTCATATTTATAGACAAGGGAAATTGTTGAGAAAGTGAAACTGAAGACACCTGAATTGACTTTTGAGTTTCCATTCTTTAATCTTCCGCCTTCTTCCCCTTTGCCTGTAAACTTCCATAGTGAATATTTTTTACTGGTTCTTGTTTGAGGGGGAAAAGTGTAGTGTGTTTTAAATTTAGTTAAAATTTGAATATTCTGAAGGCAAATAAAAATTTATTGTGGTATACTGTGTGGTTATTAAAAAAGTAGTCTAGTGACAGAGAAGTCTGAGTAATAATCATCAACTTGGATGCATGCTTGAAATAATTATTCATATTCACTATGCTGTAGGAACAGGAAGAATCATATTCCAATTTAAATTTTGGCATCCAACTCTTTGTGGATACATGAACGCATTTTGGCTCAAGTTTTAGTTGCCATGGGCATGTAACTAAACAAAATTTTTGGTGCTAAAAGGGTTTAACTTCTATTTAAGACAACTATCTTTACAAAGATCACAAAGCAGAAAGTTCTCTAAATCTGATGTCAGTTTTCTTCGGTTGGAAGATACTGACTTGACCTGTATCTTACTCTGAAGGACTCAAGTGATCTTATTTACCCAAAATCTACCCTTCCTTTAAATTACAGGTGCAGGGTTAGAAGCAAAGAGTGTTCCTATTTGCATCTCTGCTGCAGAAGCTTCTTCTTGCTTTTGAAGCTGTTTGTAGACATATTTCAGCAAGAAGAACATAATCTGTCAGTAATCAGTTCTCTCATGTCTCAACAATATCATGGCAATGTTTGCTTTTCTGCAGAGCACAGCCGTGAGTGGTGCATCTACTTCTCTATCTCTGGAGCCCACTGATGTATTCAGGCAGAAGTTTTTCTTCCTGGGCATATTTCTGTGCTGTGTGAATTCATTTATATGTGAGAGAAGACAACATTATCATGTTTAACTGCTGCAATCATAAGCACATTAAGTAGACAGATAATAAACAATCCATCTGAATTTATGATTAAGTTAATTGTGTCTGTGTTTTTCTAATGTGTTTATTCAGATTAAAGACTGAAATTAGAATGAGACTATATAATCAAGAGACCCTAAGAGACTGTTTGACTCCTATAAAATAAAAATTAATTTAGTTTAGGGGGATAACAAAGATATCTGCAACACTGAAATAATCACTTAGGTGGTGAAGAGGCCCCGTGCAAGTCTCTTCAAAGAGATGAATCTCAGGAGTAGTAAGAGTTATTAAGGAACTCAGCTGACACTGAGGGCTTCAGCACCTAATTTTCACATGTGCCCTTCTGCCCCGCAGGCACCAGACTCCCAGGTTCAACCTTCTATACAGTGCATGAGGAGGGTCAGGCAACTGGGACCAATAAGCTGAGGAGAGAGGCGAGGAAAAAAGGAATTAAAGTTGGATGGGGTGTTGAGACCATATCTCACGGATTTTCCTTCTTGCTGGATAGCTGACAGTAAAACTCCCTGACAGGAGCCCGTCTCCTGCCCTTCACTCAGGTGTCCTTCCCTCTATCTCTCTGGAGCACTGAGCTTTAAGTGGTCAGCGCAGCCAGAGCCACTTGGGAGTCTCCAAACCATGATCTTACGCAGAGTATCTGATAGTTGAGTATGAGAGTTTTCTTCTGGAAGGAGTGAATTTGAGCACTCTCATATGTTCGTGTGCTCTGAGCCCTGATCTGAAGTCACAGATCTAATCACCAAGCTGTTCTGAGAAGGGTTTTGTGTCCAGGATTTTATTACTGGTCATTTAGAGCAGTCACTCGTAATGTCCTTTCCCATTTGGACTTAGTTCTAAATACATACTTTAAAAATAGATGGAAAGTAATTTTCTTGAATCTAAGCTAACAAGAAATATTTAAACTAATTTCACTTCTGGTCTTTTTTCCTGTAATATCTTTCAAAAGCAATAGACCACCAGCCTGTACAGTATTTATCCCATCCTCACAGCACTTTGTCTTGAGTACTTGGAGGCAGTTTTATTTTAAAGAATGATTGCAAATCTTCAGTCAGATGAGGGGAGGTCTATTTTTTTATAACCTAATGATATTTAATCTACGTATTTCATTGAACCCCTCCAATAATAAGGATTTTGCCACACCTCTTTATGACTGTGACTACCAGTTTGGTTCTACATATCAGTGCATAATCTCCCAGACCTCTAAAACATCTTCTGAAAACTGGCTCTGAATAATCCATGATTATTCTGCCTTCTAACTCAATGTGAATCAGGCCTGCATAGTTTTTGTTGTGATGGGCTTGTACCTCCTCAGCTCTAGTAGACCAGGGTGGCATTTGCCCCTTGCCTCTATGAACTGGGATGGTAAAACAAACCATGGCTTTGTTCCTCCTGCTGCAGTGATGAGTGGTATCTATTCTTAAACCTACTGGGACAAATCAGATTTTTTTGCAAGCCAGTGCAGCTCTGTTGCTTTAATGGAATTACTCATCGCTTTGACACTGACCCTTAGGCTAAGATTTTCCATGCACCAGTTTGCCATCTGAAGTAGGAAGTGCTATGGAGGCCCTTGGACATGTGGGTTCTGCTTTATGTTGCTGAGATACTCAACAACTAAAGAGTGTCTGTAGAGTTATTTTGTGTTTTGTTCTACTGACACAGCTATGGGCAAAATTCGGAATATTTTGCCCAAGTACAGCAAAGAATAGAATTGGTCTGGAAAACTTCCAGTAGTGAATGAAACCATATATTCAAGTCTTCCCCAGCACCGGCAGTTGAATGAAATAAAATTTTCCTTTTTAGAACAAATTTACTTCAGGCAATCAAACCTAAATAAACATTCATGTGTATTTTTATAATAGATATCCAGGATATCCACATACAGGAGCATGACTTTAAACCTTTAAAACTTTAACACTATGACCCAGAGAAGTGCCCCTGTCTTTACTGTACATCTAAAGTCTCACATCTTCAGGGATCTTCCAGCTCAAAGATCAAGGACCCCTCAGTTTATAACACTGTAATTAGGAGTGGTGAGCTGGGACCATTGCAGATTTCATATACTCCCTCTCCATTGGAAGAGTCTTTAAATCTGCTGGTTTACAACTTAAAGGAAGGGTTGTCTTCATTAATTCATTTGGTCATAGTCCTGAAGCTGACAAGGCATCTTCCAGGAATTTGAGCCCCCTGGGATCCTTGTCATCAGTTTTTAAATGCGCTCTTTTTTTGTGTGTGTAGTGTTCTTATCTGGAAACAGTCTGCTTGGATTAGAACATTCATCTGAGAAGCATTTGGCATTTTCTGTTACATGAAACTGAGAAGTCTTTCTTTGCTATCAGTCTTCTATAAAGCTTTTCAATGCAATGACTTAATTCAGGCTGAAAGAAGAGAGTGAAAAAAGCTTCTGGACCCAAGTCAGCAAAATTCAGGAAACAAGTGTCCAAGCTTGTATATAGAATTGCATTCACTAACTTGTGAAATTTTAGGAAGAAATTCTAAAAATGTTATTTAACTCCCTAAATGAAGGGATGCAAGTCAGATCAAAACATTCTGCTGGGAATAGTCTCAGCAAAAGTATAAGCTTTGTACTTTTACTTGTCCTCCCAAACCAGGGATAAAACTGGAAGGTTGTAAAAACTGGGAAATTCCCTGAGTATCTCCAGGACAACTCTCCTTGTGCAAAACCAGTCTCGTGACGTTATGTCCTTCCCATTTTATTGATGCTTGTAAAAGTCTTTTGAAGCTCCTGGGTAAATGAGAGAGGAGTGTTCTGGGGAAAAATGCATTTTTGAGTGCTGCCGTATAGAAAGGTTTTCCTCTTATCCCAGGACCAGGCACTGGGAAGTTTTGGTGAAGTCAGGAACAGTCTGTTTGGGTGTTGGATTTCTGGGATGTACCATGAAGAAATGTGGCCTAGTCTCACCCAATGGGATTAATACTGGAATAAGGTATTATTTGAATAATGTCACTACAGCCAGGTCTATGATATAAGTAAATCTCTCTTTTCGTATGAAATGTAGTCCTTTTAAGGGGTGAAATATAATCCTGAACAGAGGCTCTATTTACCACTTAAGCTCTATTTTATGGTTTAAGTGCTGACCTTGCACTGACCCTCAGTACAGGGCTGAATTTCACCCTACAGCGAAAATCTGCTGGCTGGAGGAGTGGATTAAAGAAATTGGGGCTAGACTTTTTACTGTTTGCAAGACAATGAAAACAGGCTTATTTTAGACAAAAATGTTTCTGATTTATGAGAATTTTAGTGAAAAAAGGGGCTATTTTGGAGAAAGTCTTGAGATTAGAATTTCAGTTATATTTTTGGCAGGAGAGCAAGGAAGCCATTTCATTAACTTTTCACTGGAAGTTATATATGGAGGGCATTTGTGTACACAGCTGGGCAGAATAAAACAGGAGGGCTTTGTGTGAAAATATCCTGAAATGAAGTTTCATTTCTGTGTGACTTGGATCTGCGTTCCTGGGCTGCCGTGGCCAGTTTGGGATGAAACCATGGGAGGGCAGTGCGAGGCCCTTACACATTTTTTCCCTTGTGTTTGCAATGGATGCAGAAATAGTGAACAGACCACTATGGTCCCTGTGCAAAATCAGTGTCACCTTTTATAGCTTTATGTCCGTCAGATAAGCTCCCTCCTGCTCCCACGTATCCATATGGCTGTAATCATCGCGTGATACCGAGAGATTTGTTAGTAAGGAACTCCAAAAGCCACATGCTGAGGCTGGTGTGAGTTTAGCTGTGCTCTGACCTCACTCCTTTCCCACCAGATGGCTGCTAATCTGGCACTAAATCACTGCCATGGTGGAAAGAGCCCCTGGCCCTTGTGGAAGAAGCAGCTCTGTGGCCGTGGCTGTGCTGTGCAAGATGGGACCGTCCCAGAGTCAGCTCCTGGGAGTGCTGCTCATCCTTGAGTACTGCCTTTCCAAAGGCATGTCTTGTGTAGCTTCCAGATTTTACAGGACTCTCTAATGACTGTGCTTGGGTAGGGGCCCAGAGATGCTTCTGGCTTGGAGTGTGAAGATCTGCTTGTTGCACATTGNTCTCTCTATGGAATCTTGTGAGTGTATAAGGCAGGTGGGGACACAAGGCCTTTCAGAGGACATTTCTCTAATATTATCTTCAAGTTATATTGGCTGTTCTTTATTTATACACGTACGTTCATACTCTGGGCACTGTCATTTATGTTATTTTGTGCATGTCAGGGCAAGACGTGCCGAAGTGGGAATAACACATGCACTGGGGATTCCTGCTCTAGTTTTTCATGACAGCTAACTTTTGAAGTGCTTCTTTGCTAATGAACCCAATGTTTCACTCTACCCTGTTGTTTTTTAAGCACTAACATGGGGATGTCTATATCTCCATCCAAAAGTGACTCCCATCTCCAGCAACGAGCTCTTCCCCACCAGAGGAAGAACATAATAGCTATCTCCACTCCTACATAAAATAGGAGTCATTGTCTGGTTTTTCTGCTATATCCCAGGCTTTCCTTGGGTTGGTTCACATCAGTGCTAAGGTCAAACAAGCAGAACTGTCTTTTCTCCATGCTCATTCATACTGATTCTGGTTGATTTGCACGTGATGGTCTGATGCATGCCCTCCAGATGTGGAGTTTCTCATCTGTTGTGTGATCTTTAGAAATAATAGCTCTGGAGACTATTCCATGCTATCAAAAAACACTGCTGGTGTATATATTCTTTAGCCTGAGACATCTTGGAATAGAACTGTAAGCATTTCACCATCCTAGTTCTCACTTTCAACTCTGGGAGTCTTTCATGTTATCCACATCTAGACTTCATTGCTAAATGCCTCGAGATAGAGATGTTTTGGGACTTTTTTAAAGTCTAAGCAAACCTAGAAAACACATTTAACATACTTCTCCCCGATTACATTTTGATTATTATTTCATTATGGTTCTACAATCTTCTGGTGCTGTAGAGGACTCTTCACCAGAAAAAGGCTTGTAGAACAACCAAGAAATGAAAGGAAAGGATAAAGGTGTCACTGCTCTTTTGAAAAAAATACAGACAAAGGCCATGATTGTGTACATATTTCTGTCCCAGACTGTGCTGACCTGTGCAACATTTTTGTCCCTGTGTCCTCTTTAACTCCTATCAGTTTCCTGGTGCACTCGTGGCAGGGTTGTGAGGGCGCATCAGTGAGTAAAAATGATTTATTGAGAGATAGAGGCATGAGCTGAACTGTTTATGGTCTTCCTGCTGATAAGACACATCCTTAGATGTCCAGCCTACTGTTTTTCTGTAATGCTTTTCACAAGGCTGGTTTGGTTTCTGTTTTGCTTTGAGGAAGTTTTCCCTCAGAATAAGGCTTGATTTCTGCTCTTAGAGGGTTCAAGACA